>SPJY01032433.1:1479057-1609485 GCA_005191435.1 Raddia distichophylla
CGCGTGGGGCCCGCTTGATACGCCGTGGGGCTCGCCCACACGCTGGGGTCTGATCGCCCACCTGACGTGTGGGGCCCTCGCCCGGCGCCCTGAGGGGCTCGCCCACGCGCTGGGGCCTTGTCGCCTGCCTGACGCGTGGGGCCCGCCTGATCTTCACAGGACTCTTTGTACCCCGGTATTTATTACACCGATAGCTGGGATAGTGGTTTCTAGGAATAGAAACTATGGGCGTAGTGGTTTTATGGGGTGACAGTGATTCTTTGATGTAGCCTCTGCATATGGTTGTGCATGCAACCCCTTTCATGCAAACTTGGGGTTCTATAGGTGTTGACGGTCAATTTCGATAACTTTTCATACACTTCCGACCGTCAACATAGCCCCCAAATGAAGGAACATGAACTAAAAATATGTAAATTAACAAAGTTCCACAAGTTTTGGTAAGTTTGTGTCTCTAGGGACCTACTGAGTGAAAATGGACCCAAACCGGGGAAAACACTAGGCCGGCCGACCGACCCTGGCAGGCCGACCGGCACTTGGTCCACGCCGGGGTTGCCTTCTTTCCAAGTATTCTAAAAGCACAAAAGGAGACCATTCCAACCGTTCACATCAAGCCGTTTTGATCCTAGGGATGACATTGCATTGGAGAGGATCACTTGGCTCTTAAGTAACCCCATTGTATCGGCCTCAACTGCCAAAACCGCCTCAAGGGAATGATCTACACCGTCAATAAGGGATCCCATGCGAAAACCGAGGGCTAGCATCTACCGAAGCCTGGTCGGCCGACCGGAGCCCATCTGCTCATTTGCAAGGCACGGAGAAGTGCGGGAAGAACATAAAGCAGCGCTACGCTGCCCATTTATCAAGTAGAGTAGGTAAGAGAGGAGAGTTAGTGCTGAGGAGAAGTCGGCGTGTCGGCGTCCCTCCACGAGAGCTCCGGAGCTGAACTCGGGTGCAAGTTCTGCTTCGTCTTCTATCGGTAACATTTAGTCCCATCCTTTATTTATAAAGCAAGTTTATTTCATATACATTATCTCTGTTGGTATTAGGCTCGTGCTAGATCTTGAGTGCTAAATCTCTGTTCTTGGATGACACAATAGATATTAGTGCTGGGTTTAGTGGGAGTGTGTATCAAGTGACATCCTAGTACGTAGTACTGCTAGGAATAGGCGTGTGGTGCCTAGACTAGTTAGTACCCGGTAGACACCTGATTCAACGGCTGAGCGGTAGGTAGTAGGTAGTGACCACCCTGCTATCCACACGGCAGTTTGTTGAATCCGCCCCGTTAGTCTCAGCTCAGTCGAGCCCAATCGGGGGTGATCATAACCAATCGGTGTTCTTAACTGATAGCGGGTGGTAGTGAATCGGCCGAGCTCCGATACAGAGTAGAAAATGTGTGTGTATTATCTTTGTACCCTTGACTAGTGTGAACCTTTAGTTGAACCTCTCAACCCGAAATATCTTACCCCACTTTCGCCATTCCACCTATCTATCCGGCCAAATTAAGACTAGAAACTAGACTCTTCTCGTTCTTCGTGGGAAATCGATACCTTTGGAATACTTCGGGGTGAAAGCTACTGCGATATCCGTGCGCTTGCGGATTTATTCTAATAGGCACAAGAATCACCAACAATAGGCTGCTGCTCTATTGGACTTATGTGGATTTGTATGAGTTTACTGGCTGCTGCTATGTTGCACTTCTCTATGCCCATCTTTTACTGCTGAATGGATGTAGGGTGGAAAGTAATGCTGCAATTGCTTCGAATGAGGGGTTTGGAATTGCAGGTTTGCATTATTTGTCGGATGATGAGGATGTAGCAGTGAGGGAGACCGGCTGGCCCCGGATGGCCTGGTGTCCCGATGAACACAATGCTACTGGAATCCTAATTGCCTACAACTCCTTTAATGAGAGTTAAATTTTTAGTTGGCTTAATTACTGTTGATGGATTGATTAATTAATTGCAATGTAAATTATTTGTGTTCTAGTGATGTGCAGACAGACCTGGAAACGATCGGAGTAACGAGATGGCACAACGAAAACTTGAATAGAAACAAGACCACCGGAATATTGGAGAGCAAAATATGCAGAGAAAGAATTTATTATACATTTTTGTTTTATTTATTAGAGCATGATAATTATTGTAAAATAAATGTCACTTGTATCTGATACAAATATTAAATAAAAATTTTATTACTCGCTTGTTTAAGCTTATCGTGTGCATGATAATTGTGGCTTTATATCTATGATCGCATTCATTCACACACACACACATACAACAACAACAACAACAACAACAACAACAACAATAACAATAATAATAATATGCAATTAATGTAATGGGGTGTTTCAAGGCCGTTGCTGGCTCCACCACAATTTGCGACCATGGCTCCCACTGCGCTTGCATCGACAGCTTCGATCCTCATTGATTTGCGATTCAGTTCAACTTGGTTCGATTGATCCAAAAGTTAAGGGCCTTTAAAAAGAGGTACGGAAAGGCTAAACAATCATAATTTTTTTATATATCTTTGTGAAAAAACCTCACAAAATCTTTAAAAAATTATTACAAAATGTGACACTAAATAGTTTGTAAAAAATAACAATCTTTGTCTCAATGAACGAAATCAAACCAAACCATGAATAAAAAAAGGAACTTGTTAACCTCTCGTCGTGGCGCCTCCACTCACCGCCATGATTCGTGGCCATCCTGAATCAATTGAATTCCAGTGCACTCGAAAGACATGTGTTTATAAAATAGACAACCCGATGTAAGCCGTTGTGTAATTCATTTGCTAACGACGCACTTTCTCTTTCAAACCCAATGTCGATGGTGCGAGATAGCAAGGGTGAAAGGGGAAGAAAAAGAAGAAGATACTCGCATAGGGTAAAAAAGTTATTTTTGTGTGCTTATAAAGGGAAGATTAGATGAAAATAATTTTGAAATACCAAAATGGGAAAGTAAGAAGGTGGCAATACAGAGAATGACATTTTAAAGTTTGCCATCTCTAAAGGGCAAAACCACATCTAGATAGGGACAAATAGTGTTTCCAATTTTTTTAGAGAGTGAAATTATTTGTGGCCATTAAATCAAAGATGTATACAACCATAAAAATTTTCAGAGACCGTAGCATTTTTTCCATTGTAATTCATTTGCAAGTGTAATCAACAAGTCGAACAATGTCACTTTCAATAAGTGACAAATATGCAAATCCCTCATCCTTTTTGTGTAATTAGTTAGCTGCAAAGTAGCAGTTTGTTCATTGCAAATGTGGTGTCTGCCTTGGTATAAAGTATTTCTCCTTTGTTCAATGTTAAACGATGATAAATGAGCAAACATAGGTGTAAATTACTTTGGCCTGATCTGAAATGAAGTGTGGTGTGACAAACCCAAAATTAACCAATTTTACCATGAAAATTTTTCGCAAAAAATCATTTTTAAGCCCCTAGAAACCCTCCCAAATTTTCTGAGAATTTTCCAAAGCAACCCCTATTGTTTCCATTAAAGAAATCCACTCTTTTATTTTCCCAAGGATAGTCATCCTATAAAATATCAACTTTTATTGCACCATTAGGTTCTCCTCTTTTTTATTGATTTTTATAAACCAATTTCATATTTTCCTGAGTTCCCTACAATTTCCTATAAATTTTCAAAGCTTAAATCCTTTTCCTTGAAATTAAATTAAAGCCTTTCCTTTTCTGGATTTTCCCAGATTCCACTTTCCCTTCTGGGAATACGCTTTCGGTGTGTCTCCTTTTCCTCCTCTCCGGTGCATTAAGTGGCTATGGACGACCGTGACCTTTTTAGTTTGATCCAACGCCCCATATAAAGCCACGTCACCATATAGCATACCCCTTCGGTTAAATCAATCTAATGGCGCCCATTGATTTGCCACTGAATCCAACGGTGCCCCTTGTATCTTTCTCCCCGACGGCGCCAGCACCCCCAAAACTGCCGGCGCCTCCACCGTGCAGCTTGCCGGATTTGCACGCCGCCGTCGACTCCGAACCTTCTAGACCTTGACATTGACCTCTAAAGAATTGCTATGTCATCACCGACCTTATCCACCTCGTCATTACCCTTGGTTCATCTCCTCTCCACCGGAATTCCTCACCAGAGTTCACCTCCACCCACGGAATTTGCCACCTGTTGCTGCCATGCCCCTCGCGCCTATAAATAGCTTTCCCCGGTGCCTCTCCAACCCAAGCAACATTCCTCCACCACACTCCTCTCCTCTCCTCACCGGAGAACCAACGCCATCTCTGATCACCCAGAAAACCCCCGTCGCTTCGGATAGCTTCCTCTCACCTCCAATCACTCATACCGAGCACTACCTCGTCATCTTTGACCACCCTTACTGCCGGTGAGCTCCTCCACGTCACTCCCCTCTTTTCCCCTCTCTATCTCACTGCCCTGTGGGCCCCTCCTATCAGTGCCTGCGTTGTGCACTGCCCGCACAGCACTGCTTGCACATGGGCCGGCCCAGCTCCTGCCTAATTAACTCATTTCATTGTCTTTTTTATTTTAATTTCTAGATATAGCTTCCCATTTTGCATAAAATACCAAATTACCTCCAAAACTTTTACCAAAATTCCCAAAAATCTATTATTCAACCTAGTATTTTATAAAAAAATAAAATACTCTTTTATAGTTTAAAAAATTGAAAACAAAATGTTTATCCTTCTCTTTTTATAGGAAAATGCTTTAGAATTTATTTATGTTTTCCCAAAAATCCTAAAATTTCAAATTAAAATATTTTATTTAAAATATATTTTCATGATTTTCACCTTATATCTTCAACAATTTCCATCTCGGAACTCCGATAACGTTGTTGTCGTTGACCCCGATCTCTAAAAATTTGTTGATCCATACTTATCCCACGTACACATGCATAAATTCTTGGCAAAATAAATAACAAATGCAGGAAATCAGATATGTTATTAATGGAATAAATATAGTCTCCCGATACATTTACGCTCCATAGCCTGTAGATAGGAACATCTAACATGGGCGATTGCAAGTTCGCTGTTCCCGGGGCCTCGGAAGGACTTCTGGTAAATTACATCTGTAAGATAAATCCCACAGAACACCTCCGATTAAGCTGTGTTATCGTCGACATCGGTCTTCTTCTGCAGTCACTATGCATGCAGAGAAAATAGATAATAAACAAAGTAAATGGCGCCGGCAGCAACCATGGTATGTGACCATGCGCTGAAGAAATGGCGGCGGCGGCGGCTCGCAGTTCACGGCGGCGCCATGGAGGTAGATGTGGCGGCGCGTGACGGTGACCTGCCAATGTTTCGAAAGAGACGGCGGCCTGTACAGAGAAATGGCGGCGTCGGTCCGTAGTGTGCGGGACATGGAGCACACGATGGTTTCCTGTTCATTGGACCCCCCGCTCATCCCTGTTCACCACCTGCAGAAGAGAAGAAGACTATGCGTGTCCTGCAGAAGAGAGAGTCTCCATGCCTTCAACCTGCAAAAGAGAGCGTTTGAGCGTGTCGTACCGAAGAGACCCCCGTGTGATGACGAGGAGCCTTATATAAGGCTCGCATGGAGCATAAAAATAGGATCGGGTGCAAAATAGTTAGCTAATCTTATCCTTTCTTAATGCTTAGCCGCAACATTGAAATAGGATCCGGCCACTGCACATCGGTTAGCGAGGATAAGCACAGTAATTATCCCTTGATCAGGTGCTTAAAAATTGTGCCGCCGCAAACTCGTCGATAATTATCCTCCGATCAATTATTCAATAACGCGATAAATAAATTATCAGCATTAGAATTTTTCTTTTTAAACATGAATTTTTCACGTCAAACACTACCAAAATAATGCCAAAATTAATCTTCCATATTATTCTATCCGGAATAATGCCAAAAATCCCCATACCCATTTCCTTTTATAAGAAATTTTTTCGGAGATTATCAAATCATACAAACCATCACCATCCTAGTCAACCCTAACCTTTTTCTTTTAAAAATACCTTTTTAAATACGATTTCTTGCGTTCATGCTCCATGCATTTTTTTCTTTTTATTAAATTCCCTCTCTTTATCCCCTCCTTCAACGTGTAGAAAACAAATTCATTACCCCCGATTAGCCGAGCAGGAATACCCGGATATTCACCCTGACATCGAAGATTTAACCGAACCAGGCAGGTTTCCTGTTCTTAAATATTATAATATGCATTTATTAAAAAGTATTTATGATTGCATATAGTCATAATCCCATTTAGAGTATAGTTTCACCTACTAAGTCATAGGAAAACCCTAGGAATATAATCTAACCATAATAATAGCAAGGTCTCATATAAGCATGTAGGATCATGTTTGTTGCATATTAATCTAACTTTTGGTTGAGTTGGAAAGAGGTTGAGTTGTTGAGATTTTGGTCGTGTAATCGTGTTAAGGTTGGTGTGTTATTGGTGTTGCTGGAAGTTTAGCGTGAACAAACAATGGGGATGTGAGACGCATGGTGGGTCGCTCTAGTCGCGGACTAGGGGACACTTGTTTGGGGCCGATGCTTGGTTTGTTCATTGCTCATAACTGAATTATGTCATAATAGAAAAGATACATATTTTCGCCCAAACCGTATTACTGATCGTTTTACTGGTAAAGCTGGGCATATTCTACAGATTCGTTAAAAACAAATCATCGATGGACCATACTTCTGGAATATGAGATTGTATCGCAGGGATCATGCCTATTCTAAATATTGACATAAGTCAGGTTAGAGGTGTGGTTGTAAGGTTGTTGTTGATCTGATCTAGAGTCAGCTTTGAAAGTCTGGTTACTATAAAAAATCTCATTCAAAAATGTTTTAAGAAAAGAATTGGCAAAATATAGGATTTTTCTAAAAAACTATTTTAAAAACATGCATTAAGTCTATTATTAAATCTCCTTGTCAATTTCGGTTAAAACCTTGCATGCAGTTAATAGGCATGCATATGGAAACCTGTTAGAACGTAAGTGCTTACCTGTTGTTTTGCGGACTACCCTTCTTTTGGGTAGGTCATTTCTTTTCAGCAGAAGACTTTTCATTTAAAGGCCTGGAAGAGTTTGGTGTGGAATTTTAGTTAATCATACTCTCGAGCCATGCATGTGGTTTAGAAGTGTAATAAAAATTGTAAGCCATATTGTAAAATAACTTTAGTTATGTAATAAAGTTTGGCTATTTGTACTATTTCAAAATGCAATTGAAATCCTGAACAGTTGTATTTTCGAGGATCTCCCGGGGTCCCCACATGTGGCTCGCTGTTATCTAACCGTGGTGTTCAATTCTAGAATTTTCCAAATGTTGTCATGCAAAGAAGAGAGAAATGGAATGCCCTCTTAGGATGTTTACCACATGTTCAAAGCTATTTATGTTTATTTGGCTAAAAAAATATTTAATTTTTAAGTCGTCAAGTTACTTTTAAAAAGTCATAAAAATGTCATAAACAAGCGGATCATCTCTGAGAAATAGATTTAGGAACCTCCCAAGATCAAGTTTAATATTTAACTCATTTCAACTCGGCCAACTTATTTATTCAGCTCAACTACTCTGAAGATGCTCTTACAGATTTCTTAGCCCGGATCCCCGCCATTTTATAGGGCTGAGAACACACGGGAAATTTTTCTCGAGATAATTTGGGTGACTATTTGAAATCTATTTTTTTAGAGTCCATATATTCAACCGATGCGGCGTTACCAGGTGGAGCGGGAGACATCAAGATAGGCTACGCAAGATGACGAAGAAGAAGAATTAAGAGTGGAGGAGACTGTTGACACCCAAATTTGGCAGAAAATCGGATATTCAGAAAAGGCCGAATATGTTGAACCAAATCGGAATTGGGCTTTATCAAAGAAGAAAGAATACATATTGTAGAAGCCGATGAAGACAAGACTTCGGAAGAAATACGATTGGATCAAAGGCGTGGCCCGGAAAAATAGGTCGTATCGGTATCGGATTGCTGATAGTATAAATAGGGTCTTAGACCTCGTAGAGAACATACACAACAAACACAAAAAACCCTTTTCCGAACCCGATCGACTTCGTCGAGAGGCTTCAAATCGCAGGTAGAGCTATCTCGATGGGATAATCGATTCTCTCCTTGTAACCCGTATACATGGCTGTATCAATTTGATCTTATGTATACAAACCATGTTAGACTGTCTCGGGATTTACCGATCTTTAACATGTTTTCGCATATTGCACTGTCTCGATTTAATCGATCTGTAATGTGTATTTATCCTGTGATACTGATTGCTAGATATTTCGTATGCTTTTCCCGAATTCGATATATGCAACTGTCTTGTTTAATCGATCTTGTATATGCCACGTTTGGGGTTTTGCCTACGTAAATGTTTACTGATCTGTATTGCATCTACCTTTATCAGTCTTTAGACCTTTAAATCGGTTTATTGGTTTATATCAAGATTTAAACTTGAATACTGTCTTGGCCTGACCAATCTGTTCAATTTGTTTCTTGGTTAAATTCGATATATTGATTTTAGAGTTTATTGCTAATGCTATTATAAAAAATACCAAAAATAAGGATTAGATTTGAATATTTATCTGAACTTATTCGCTCTATTTGGCTTTAAACTGATAGATTCCGTAATCGGTTAACATAAAAACCGATTACGAATAACCTGATCTGGCTATAATAAAAGCCGATTAGGTTTGTACTACTGACGATTTTATCCTTATTGATTTACAGGTCAAATCAATTGGCACGCTTGGTTTGAGTTGCGACGCGGTCACTAGATCGACGCTTCTGCACGTGTGTTCACGTTTTCGTGTCAACAGAGACGAGCGGATTTTGTACGAGTAAGGGCCCGTTTGGAAACCCATTCCCAGCGGGTATCCCGGCCTGTTCCCCAGGGGTGCGGCCCGCGTGGAAGATATCCACGGGGGCAAACGCAGGACCGTTTGGAAGCCAATCAGCCCAGGGTGGCGCGGCCCGGCCCCCGTCCCAACCCCGGGGAAACGTCCCTCGCGAGACGACTCGTGGTTTTTCTCCCCGGGCAAATCGCCTCCGCCTCCTCGTCGCCTCCGCCTCCGCCTCTGGCGTCGCCTCCCCGTCATTTCTGCCTTCGCCTCCAACGCAGTCTCTCGTCCCCTCCACCTCCACGGGTGCAGCCTCCTCAACCCTAGCGCCGCCTCCTCAACCCTGGCGTCCTCAGCCCCTACAAGTCCGAGATCATCAGCAAGGAGGTTCGTACCCCCCTCCCCCGCGCGCGTGCCCCGGTTGTGCACCTCCCTCTCCCGATCTCAAATCTACACGAGCGCGTGTCTAGGGTTTGGGTGGCTATGTGATCCACCTCCTCGCCCACCGCCTCTTCTGCCCTCCTCCTCGGCCGCCGCCTCTCCTCCCCTCCTCCTCGGATGCCGCCTCTCCTCCCGTCCGCCTCGGTCGCCATTGCCTTCTGTCTGGTACATATCCTTCTGAAGATACAATTTCATTTCTTATTTGTAATCGATTTTGTTGCATGCAGATTCGGGAAAAGATACAATTTCTTATTTGAAGATGAACTCCCTACGGAAAAGAGGTGGGTTTTATGTCTTACCATGTGCAAATTGAACTGTTCATACATGCTTCTATTTAACAAAATTAAATGTGCATCCTGCACAATGTGAATGTCTCACTCAAGAAACTCCAAAAGATAATTAAAAATCAAAGGACCCAAAAGCAGGTTTATCAAAGAATTTACAATCCTGAGTCAGACAATCAGTTGGTTCATTGTGTTTTTTCTCTACAAAATAGTGTGATGGCTCAATAGATAGTGTTATACATATGCTCGCAAGGACTTCTATTTCTTATTTGAATTTTTTTGAAGCTTTATCTTCGACTGTATTACACATATGCTTCCTTAACTCAATAGAAAAATAGTTCTTTTTTGTGTGTGGAAACTGAATCTGTACTAGTTTATGAAAAAAGTTACACATATGAAACTAAATTGACAGAAAACCAATATAGTTATCATTAAGCTCTTGAAAAGAATGAACCATCCAATATCCAATCCATGTTAAAAATAGTATGCTATGGCATTTTGGGTTCATACTTCCAGAGAAGAAGAAAAACATAACTGTTGAAATAATTTTGAAGTTTCATCATCTTGGATACTATAACTGATGACTATTTGATTTTGGAAATTTTTGAGTTGACCTTGTAAATTCCCTTGTGCTACCCAGATATTCCTTTGCCCTTTGGTGCCAGTTGTTTGCTTGTGGATTGCATTCTTTGACAGGTTGCTGAGGCTGAAGATAAAAACTATTGGTGGCCTTATCCTCACTGAAACAACTAAGGAGAAACCATCCATTGGAACAGTCAGTTCTTATTGTTCACTTGGCAATTATCTTAGTTACTATCTTGCATCATGATGCAGCTAGCTGTTATTCAATCCTAGTGGAGGAGAAACAACAAATTTTCTGCCCTTTTTTAAGAGAAACAACAAAGAAAAGGATATATATATATCATATAGTGTTTGGTTGTACTAAAATGTTGCCACAAAGCAAACTAAGCATGATAATGCTTTTTAAATTTCAAATATTAAAACTATTACTAAATTGCATCATGTCAAGTATTGATTAGAGATTTTGAACAGGGATTGTATAAACATGGAGAAGATATTTCTGTGAAGATGCTTCACGATCAACTAGGGCTTGATGATAAGCAATTTCAAAATGAGTTTGAAAATCTTATGAGGCTAAAGCATCAAAATGTTGTGCGATTAGTTGGATACTGTTATGAAACCTGAAGGTCATCTTTGAGGCACCATGTTAGAGAGCATCTAATATTGGAGCGATAGAATTTGAAAGCTTATATTTTATTGCGTTTTGTTTTCATAAACAGCTAACTTGTTGTAGTACCTATGCACCTTTTCTGCTTCTAGGGAAACAATAGGTTCTTTTTTTGTGGAATTTGTTGTAGCGCTTCTGCTTTTTTTTTTCTGCCACTTGAGCAGCAATAAGTGTTTTTTTGGTGGATGAACAATTATTTGGAGTTGTAATAGTCATTATGTGCTAGTAATTCAAGATCGAATTGAATCTGTGATGCCATGCGTGCTACTATTTTTGGATTCCTTCTATTACATGTGATGTTGTTATAAGTTATTTTTAAATATTTTTTAGGTTGTCAAATTGGAAATATTTATTTTTCCCATGTGCTTCCAATTTTTTGGCTGATATGTCATGTATGCCATGCCATGTGTGCTACTATTTTTTGGATATTTTCTATTACATGTGATGTTATAAATTGTTTTTAAAATATTTTTTAGGCTATCAAATAGGAAATATTTTATTTTTCCATGTGCTTCTGATTTTTTTGGGTGATATGTCATGTATTAAGTCAACAAAAATTATGCTTTGCCATGTGAGCTTAAAGCTTATTAGTCTTGTCAGGCGAGAGTACGTGCTAATTACTACAGAAATTCTGCTCCAGCGTTACGTGACGCGGTGTCAGCCGGCCAATTTGGCTGCCTGAATCCCCGCGGAGGTGAATCTCGCGCATTTCCTTCCCTGGGTTCCTAATGAAACCATCAAATCCCCTCCAGGGAATTTTGTCATTGGGAAATTTCCCCCGTGCAGCCAAATGAGCCCTTAAAGGAGGCAATGTTTTCCTTTCTCGGGATTTCACAAGGTTGGAGGTGGGATTTCCTCGCATGTGGGCCTTAAACGCGCCTCAAAAGTTTTATGGAGAAGGATCCCGGGCAATCCCGGTGCTCCCAAAAGAGCTCTTAGAACATGGCTAATGGGGCATAACTTAGGTCTAGTATTGTAGCAAATTAAATATAAAAAAAGAAAATGTTAATGAATAGTAAAAAATGTAAATAGTGACCGGATCGATCTAATTTATATGTGACGTGTCTTGGATACCATGTGATTGGAGGGGAATGGGAGGACCGAGCGAGACACGAGAGGGAGGGATCGAAGGCGGAGGCATCGGGCCGTCGAGCGAGACAGCCTACTGATCGGCCCAATCTTTACTAGCCAGCTCACTCAGGCCACAAGAAGATGTGACACCACCAATTCTCTCCCCATTTCGCCGCCCGACCCAACCCAACCTGGCCGTCGACGCGGGGGCGGTCCAACGCGCGTTGGACGCAGCTCTGTCCAACGAGCGCTTGGCCGTTCATTGCCTTGCCACTGGCCGTTAGATTCGTCGGAGCCAGCGCGCGTTTCCTTCTCCCACTTGGCTTCATATCGCTCAGCTCGCTAGCTCGGCTCATTTACATCTCGCAGGCTGCATGACTTCTCCCCACTCGTCTTCCCCAGTTTTCCCAATCACCCCGTCCTCAAATTCCTAGCGCCACGGCGTCCTTCCCCGGCCTCGCCTCCTATGTTCCCCATGGCTATTGTATGATCATCAATCGTGTGATTAATCTTTACAGTTGTGTGGTTACCAATGCAGTTCATGAGACATGATCTTTTATCAACTCTGGGCCGTTCAAACCACTAGAAATCATGCTATGTGTATGAGCTAAACCGCAGTTCATAAATAATTATTTTATGTTTCATGTTATAACTAGTGTTTCCGAAGACACTTGTATCCTGGCACAATTTTGTTGCGTGCGTACCAGATAGGTAATCTTAATGCATTTGAGAGGTAAGGGATCAATGTTACCTTGTTATGAAAGGTTACAAATGAGCACCATGGATTCTGATCAAAAGCTAATATGGTGACTACTTCCTTGATATCACTAGAGATGCGTTGAATTATCATGATTGGCAGATTCTTTGACCGTTATAAATCCTTTTTTTAACCTGGTATCGTTACAAATTCTCAAATCAGTTTCTTCAAAGAGCCCACTGCATTGTTGTAGTCACCGGTACAAGGTGCTTAAAATTTAATTGTTTTTTAATGAAAGGAATTGTATGAGCTTGAATGAAATATTGAACGCACCCTTGGCAGAAACAAAGAATGTTACATAGGAGAGCAAAGAGCAAGTTTCTGATACTGAAGCTGAGAGCATGGAAGAATGTTCATTGTGAGCTGAGAGACAACAAACAAAATTCAGACAATGTACAAAATTCTAAAGTATATGAAATGGAATATGTCCATAGAAAAAAACTATGATCATTCAACAAGGAGACACACTGTATTTTTCTTTTCATCAAACAGCACGAGCATGGATTGGTTCAGGCTATATGCCAAAAAGAAATGCAAACGCTACTCATTAGATATGAGGACCACCTGCAACAAACTCTCCTTTTCTCTTGACTAATTTCTTTGATGGGATATTGAATTCATAAAAGTATACGTGTTGATTTTTATTGTCTAGATCACTTGGAAAAAAAACATCGGTGCCTTGATCAATAAACAGACTTGCAAATATGATCCCTACTCCCAGCACTCTGTTGTAACACTGGCAACTGGAAAACATATTTAGATGCAGAGTTTCTTCACCACATCAGGTTCAGGTTTTAAACCTGGCAAACCAATTGGCATCTGGACCGCATGATAAACCAAGAATTTGGCAAAGAAAGATACATTTGAGTTTGTTCCACTTCAAAATTATGAAACCAAATTTTGTCGGCCAACCAATAATACAGATAATTATGAAACCATTGTCATAATACATACAATTTTGCATATACATGGCTTCACATTCTGAAAATCCAGAGCATGATCAAGATCAATGCACTGGAGCATTGCTCAAATCCTGTGATCTGAATAAATCTATTGAACCAAACAAAATAACATATTAATTTGTGCATATACAAGGTTTGAATTCCGAAAATGAAAACAAAAATAAAATCAAAATATGGTGGGGTCAGTAAAAAGGAGACTAGTTCCAGGCAACGAGCTAGAACTTTAGCAAGCTTCCGGTAGCGGGGGGACTTGAAACAACAGCGACTATAAAAAATTTAGAAGCGAGTCGAGGAAGGCGTGGCTAGCTTTAGCTTGGAACGGCGACGTGTGGGGAAGGCACATTGCTCTAGATGGGGAAACACTTTCTTCTCTAGGTACTGATGCTGCTAGGGTGGGCACATGCTGCCGACAATGGGGAGCATAGGAGGCGAGGCCGGGGAAGGACGCCGGTGGTGGTGCTAGGGATTTGAGGTGGATTGGGGGAACTGGGAAAGACGAGCCTAGACCTGGGAATTGGGCCATGCCGGGCCGGCACGGCACGGGCCCGTCGTGCCTCGGGCCGCCATGCATCGGGCCGGCATGGCCCGGTCAACACTTCGGGCCATGCCGGGCCGACACGGACTGCCAAAAGCTGGGCACGGCACGGCCCAAAAGCACGGCGGGCCTACTTCGGGCCGTGCCGGCCCGAGCACGGCAAAACAGAGATATAAATGATTTTTTATAAATTTATACATTACTCAAATGAAAAAGTTGTCTATACAAAAAAGATGCGTCTTGAAATTCTCTACAATTTTCATGTAGAACATAAATTCATCTGAGCAGCGAAATATCTCGAAAAAGTTAATTACCGAAATGGGTCATGTGGGTTTCTAAAACAGCCAGCGTACTAAATATTTTTTATAAATTCATGCATTGCTCAAATGAAAAAGTCATCTACATGAAAAAGATGCGTCGTCAAATTCTCTACAACTTTCATATTAGAAACAAAATTCATCCGAGTAACAAAAAACCACAAAAATACAAATTACTGACTCGTGCCTTAGTTCGGGCCGTGCCGGCCTGAGCACGGCCCAAATGTTCGGGCCGTCCCAGGCTCCGGCACGGCCCAAAAAATTTCATGCTAGGCCGTGCTTTGGGCCGACAAAATCGGCCGTGCTCGGGCCGGCCCAAAAAAGCACGGCCCAATTCCCAGGACTAGACGAGCCTGCGAGATGAGACGAGCCGAGCGGTATGGAGCCGGATGGGAGAGAGGAACGCGCGCTGGTTTTGACTTTTGACGAATCGAACGGCCAGCGGCAAGGCAACGAACGGCCAAGCGCGCGTTGGACGCAGCCTGTCGGCGTCTGGGAATCGCGCTCCTAAGGAGCAGCGAGTCCACTGACTGGCAGACGAGTTTGTAGTTGGAGTGAGGCCCAACGACAACCCTTCTCAGCAACCCAGGGGCGGCCGAGCCAGCGGGGGCTCAGGCCGCGCGGTCTTCCCGGACAAGGCCTGGTGCGATTTGGCAATCTGTGTACAGATCCTTAGTACAGTGCAAGAAGGAAAGAAGGAGATACAAACCACGAAGACACGATCGATTTACCCTGGTTCGAGCCCCCACTGCCGGGTAATAGCTCTACTCCAGTCTTGTTGATTATATGGTGGAAACAGTACAAGGGTGCCGAGACCGGGCTTGAAGGCACCGATCCCGAGCTTACAATGGTGGTGACTAAAGGCTAAGGCTACTGCTAAGGAAGCTTCGGACGAGTGTGGCTTGAGTGTTAGTGAGGTTGATTCGGGATCCCCCTCGGATCGGCCCCTGGAATCTTCCTTTTATAGGCACGGCGGGTCGTCCGAAGCTGATGCGGCGAGCCCCTCGCCGGTCTTTACTTTAGTGGCAGGGCTCTTGTCTTGTTCTAGGGTTCTGTTTGGTCTCGAGTTTTCAGGGGGAAGCTGGTCGGGTTAGTACTGGACACGTGTTTGTCTTAACATGCCGATACAGGGGAGCAAACTTCTTTAGGGAGAAAGCACTTTTCCCTTATCCCCGATATAGCCTTGACTGGATTAAGCCAGCCCTGCGTCACCCGTTGGAGGCGTCGCGTAGCGTAACAACCATCTGCTGCCTGCCAGAGAAGGCAAACGACGAGATGGGCGGCCCGCATGTTCTTCCCCGGGGCTGTGGGTTCTTGGGGAGACACAGTTCGTTCCGATCAAGGCCGGAGAAAGTATGGTGGGATTCGACAGCTGTAAAGGTCTACCTACGAATAGGCGGGCTGTTCGCGAAGCCTTCCCCCGGGCTAAGGGAAGCCCGGGAGATACGCCAAGCCCCTTGGTAGAGACCCAGGACAACGTGGTTGACCCGGTCAAACTCGGGACGGACCCTAACGGGCTAGGCACCTGATTAAGAGTGGCTCTTTGGACTTCTCGCACGCACGGTGGGCTGATACGGAATCAGCCCAGGCCCACCTTGAGGTGAGCTGCTTATTAGTCACCAACACAGCCCTGTCCAGCGCTCGTTGGACCGCCACCCGCGTCGCCCAGCCGCCGCCTTAAACCCTAGCACCCAAACCCTCTCTTCATCCATGCCCCCGGTCGTGTGGCAGTAGCGCAGTCCGCCTCTCCGCTCGACGCCGTGCGTTGAACGCCACGCCACACCTCCTGTCCTCCTTGCCCTCGCACGCGCCTCCTCGCTTTCCCTGGCGCCGCCGCCCCGCCGCCCCGCCCTCCGGCCTCCGCCGGGCGCCGGCCCACCGGCCCTCCGCCGACCGCCGCTGCTCCGGCCTGCGCCGGGCGCCCCACCGCTGCAGATCGGCCGGCCGCCGCCCTCCACTCCTCCAGCCTCCGCCGGCCTGCGCCGGGCGCCCCACGGCCCGCGCCCCCCCTCTGGCCACCGCGCCTCTGCCGCCCGCCGCCCTCCGCCGGTCTCCTCTCCTCCGGCCTCCGCCCCTCCTCCTCCGGCCCTCCACGGCTCCACCTCCGGCCTCCGCACCTCCGCGACTCCTCCGGGCGCCGGGCCGCCGGCCGCCCGCCCCTCTGCTCTCTGCGGCTCTGCCCTCCGGCCTCTGCCGGCCGCAGGCCGACGCCCCTCCGCCTCCGGCCCTCCACCTCCGTGCCTCTGCCGGGCGCCGGCCGGCCGCCCCTCTAGCCCTCTACTGCTCTAGTGCTCTATAAAGTTTTTGGTAAGTATAAACCGCCCCTCTAGCCCTCTACTGCTCTAGTGCTCTATAAAGTTTTTGGTAAGTATAAACTATAATTCTATAAAGTATATATGCACTATGCAGTATGCACTCTTGAGTTTTGACACAAATATTACACATTTAATTGTTAAGGTATGAATCTAGTGAAGAATAGGTTGAGAAATAGTATGAGTGATGATGTATTGAATGATGGTTTAGTTATTTTATTTGAACGCGATATTTTCTTTGATGTAAGCGAAGATGACATAGTTCATGCTTTCATGGCTATGAGAAAGCGTGAAGTACAAATGTAAGACTAGTTTTTGTAATATGTTGATTTACTTCTATTGTATTATACTATGTTGCTTTGTAATTTTTTTTAAGATGTGTCTTAGATTTTTTTTTGTTTAATTAGGCCTACCCTAGAATAAAATCCTGGGTCCGCCACTGCTGCTCAGTGCTCTCCCGCGGCCCTCTCTGCGTCTGAAGGAAGAGCACGATGGCTGGCGCGCACCACGGCGAGGTTCGTATCGCACTCCTCTAGCCGGATTGAGCTATCACCGGGCGATTTGATTCAAAACATTTGTGTGTGTGTGCGCGTGCATGCATGCGTGCGTTTGTGTGTGCATGCGTGCGTGTGCGCACGTGAGCAGAATAGAGGCTGGTCATTTGTTTGCTTTTTCTTCGATGGTAAATTTGTTTTGCTTCGCGCGCAGGCGGCTTCAGAGGAAGTGGATTCTGTCCACTTCAGCTTCTACAACGAGGATGATATCAAGAAGATTAGTGTTAAAAAGATCACCAAGGCAGGTTGCCTCGATAACAAGAACTGCCCCGTGCCTGGTGGATTGCTTGACCCGGCAATGGGGCCCATCAATGATATTGACATGTGAGTTTCTTATCCAGCTTCTGAAAACCATGCGTCCGAGCCCATATGCCAATTATTGTCCTGATTCCTAGAGATATTGTCCTGATTCCTAGAGACCATTTCACCACAGAATGCCACGCTAACTGACTTGAGAACAATCTTGAGCAATGTACACATTGTTTCTAAACATTAGGTCAATAATGTTGAACATATTATATATTGTTATTAACTTATTATATACTAATCAGTATATCAGGAATTAGAGTCGAAACATAGATGGTAGTCTTACATATATCTGCACTTTCATATCTTCATCTTTATCTCATTATGCTGTAAGATTATGACGCAACTAGACATGGTTCTTACAATTGTCTGCATGGGGTTAATAGGCTGCTACCACTGATCTGGTGTCATTTTTATCTTTGATATAGATTCCCTAAAGATGTCTGAAGATGGCATGTAGATTTGCCCTTTTCAATGAGTTTAATTGCCTCTTGACCTCTTGCATTTTGGGGGCATACAGTCATTGTTCAGATACTTCATTGTACTGCACCTGCATATGTGTAATAAATGTTGTGCATCAACAAAAAAGTTACATTATACTATTTATATTCATTTTTTCTAAATGGATTTTCAGTTTTTACTTTTTTTTATTTAATTTGATGTCCATTCCCATGAAATTGAATCCAATAAACACTCATGGATTCATGCCATGAATGTTTCTTATCAAAGCATATTGTATAGGCGGATATTAATTGGAAGAAGGAACACATTCAAAGATGCCATGAGACACGAACCATCTGATGGTTAAAAATGAACTATGTAGTTTGTAAATTCTTCTTTTCATGTGTCTCTCGACCTGTTGATGGGTTTAAATATTAATTTCTTCCTATAATTTATCTTGATTTGTACAGTATGTTTAGTGCATTCCACATGCTTTTAAGATTGATTTGTGTGTGCCGTGTATGTTTAGTGCATTCCACATGCTTTTAAGATTGGTTTTGGTGAAATAATGCCTTTGTAATTTATGGTTATGTCCAAATTTGATATCCAGCTGCAAGAGTTGCGGTCAGCATTCCATTTTTTGCCCTGGTCATTTTGGCCACATTGAATTGGCAAAACCGCTGTTTAATCCACTGCTGTTTGCAAGTCTTAAGAACCTTCTTCATGTGACATGCTTCTATTGTCACAAGTTCCGTTTGAACAAAGAACTGGTGAGTCCATGCACATCTTCTGTTACTTCGGACTTTCAAAATTTTCTGCAATATTGCAAAGATTCATTTTTTAATTGTATGATTTTATTGTGAATTTACCTCCATAGGTTGATAGATATGTGAATGAGCTTGAACTGTTAGTAAGGGGTGATATTGCCCATGCTAAAAATTTGGAAGATATGGGTGAAAAATTATCTTCAGAAGAAGATGAAGAAATGAATGAGGTCACTTCAGGTGATAAATCAGCTTCTTCTGAGAGAGAGAATAAAACCTGGACATCGATCCAATTGAAAGAGGCTCTTTCTATCTTCTCCAAACTATTGAAAAAAAGACAGAAGAAGTGTGCAAAATGCGACATGAAGAGTCCACTGATCAATAGTCCGATATATGGCTGGCTGATCAAGGTACTAATGGTTTTAGCAATTTTAGGTTGTGCTTATTGCTAAATGCTGTCAGCAACTCAGCATATGAAAAATATGGGCATATCTGTTTTTTTAATTAGAAATATGCTAAATTCCATGTTTCTGATTATATTTGGGATAAATATGGATTAGTTGTTTGATACTCTGTAGAAGTTCAGAATACCTTTCTTTCTTTTTTGAAACTGATTCATGCCACAATCCTATATGTTGTACTTACTATTAATGCCTATGCCATCACAGTAAGTTTTATGTCTCTTTTCTATTAGAATTATAAGTCTGTTAGCTCCTTCTTCCATGAGCGTTGTCTTTAAAATTAATTTTTGAATATTTGAATACTAGTACACAAAGAAGCTAGTCTTTTTGGGGTGAAGGCATCTGGGTCTTGAAGGCTGGATTTATTCATACAAAATTTAAGAGTAAATTACAATTTAGATCCCTAAAGTTGTAATGCAGGTTATCTTAGGTCGCCAAACCATGAAACCACGTATTCATTTGCGCAAACTTGTTTGACTGGTTCATCCGGATCCCAAGGTAGTTTTTTTTTGGTTCCAAAATTTTATGTCCCCAACTCGCTTAAGTGGTTCATCCAATTCCCAAGGCTTAGGACCTACAGTGTGATTTGCTCAAAATTGAATATCATGTCCAAGTGTCCAACAGTTTACATAGAAGACCCTGGGATATTAGAAAATTAAATCTTGGACTTTTTAAGAGTCTAGAAAGGAACCACATATCTCTATATTTTGTGGGGGCAGCAATTAATGGTAGGTAGCATCTTGTACTGTGATAACCAGCGTGATAATAATTGACATGTCATACTAAATCAAAGGTCACGCAAAAAATAAAATCTGTGGATTTGTGGTCATGCTATGGACTGTTCAAGCTGGTCAGTAACTATTTCCATGCTGGGTTTTGCACTTCCAAATATCCTTGCAGTGCATGACTTCACTCATATGCTCATTTTTTGCCTTAAATTGTTAGCTCAACATGGCACCTCACAACAATACTTTATCACTACCATTGCATATTTCATGTTGTGCATGCTTAATATTGTTCTTTATATCAGTATTTTACTTTCTTCATGGGCATGGCATTTTGTTGCATCATAGTTCTTCATTACATGTGATTTGTAGGATACAAAGGCTTCTTTTATAAGATCAAACACGATTGCTGATTTTAAATTCAATGGAGATGACTCGAGACAAACTGGCGTTTCCGGTCTTGATGAGGAACTAACTTCTCCTGGAGCATCATCCAAAGGATCAAGCAATGAGACAAGACCCATTTCTGATGACGCAATTAAAGAAATGGTTGCATCATCGGGAAAGAAACATCTCTTGACTACAGAGGTTACTCATTCTGTTTTTTCTTTTAAATTTAGGACATTTGTTTAAAGGAGACACTAAACCTTCATCACAATACCTTATGCATGTTATAAAGCATTGTACTGAGCACTGTCTTTCTCCACTTCTTCAGGTTGAATCTGTTCTCAAAGACTTGTGGCAAAACGAAGCCAGGTTCTGCATGTTGCTGTGTGACTTCCAGCAGAATACATTAAGTGTATCAGAAAAGAGAAGGGGCTATGAGATGTTTTTCTTGAAGAGTCTGCTTGTGGCACCAAACAGATTCCGTCCCTCTAGTATATCTAGTCTTGGAGTAAGTGGATCATTGCTAGTCTGGCTGACTGAAATCTTTTTCCTAAGCTAACTGCTTTAGGTATTTGTTGTTACAGATCATGGAACATCCTCAAAATGTTCTGCTAAGTAAAGTGCAAGAAGCTAATCTTTCACTGGAGAATAGCCATGCCAGTCCTAATCAGATGGATATTCTTAGAAGATGGATGGATCTGCAACGAAGTGTAAATGTGTTGTATGATAGTAGTAGAGGCCTTGGTAAATATATCTTTCTTTTTGGTGATTTAGACCTCCACCTTTTGTTTTGATACCGATCAAACATGAGCTGATGTGCATAAATTCTGAGCTAGTTGTTTTTATGCATTCATGCTGATACTGCATTTAACACTTGTAATTTTAGTGGATATCACTGTTGTAGCTTGGAATTAGCACTTATAACTGAATACACTTCTGAGTGAAATAAATTCAGTAGTTCACACTACTAGATTGCTTTGCTTGTCCCTCTTGTAGTGCTACTACCTTTGTGGTTCCTACAGACCTTACGTATACAAATTTTTAAAAAAATTGAAACAAATTTAGAGATGTAGGGGAGGTTATATTCTACTGCCATGGAAAGCTTGACATGAATAGTGATTTTTCTCTGCTTCTCGATTTCATATATGATCTAGTTTGATCTTCAAATTTTGCATGTATATAGAATGTACCTCCTCTATATCCCATTTTTTTTTTTCGGAATTTTCGAGAACTTTTATAAGTAGCAAGCACAAAGGTAGACCATAAGAAGGGAACTGACCATACGATGGGGAAGAAGGGTAAGCGGAAAATATTTCCAAGGGTATTCATGAATGTTTGTTGTCCTTTTCTCTCTTTGTACATGTTCAATCATATGCGGTAATTCATGGTAATATGAGGTAATGAGTTGCTTTGACAGTTATGGTCTTATGCTGATTGTGCTCTTATCTGTTATAGAGTTCTTTCTTTCATATATGTTCTTGATCATGTTACTCAACTTGATCAGTCTGTTAAGGGTTTTTATGTATGTGCCCAAACAAGAAGTGCATGGCATGCAAATAAAAAGTTACTCACCTGTACTAGTTGAGTGCCTGTGCTTTCCTAGAACAGTTAATATCATACTACTACGTTAATATCATACTACTACGCACCATTTTGTGATTGATGTGATCGTATTACCTTTCTCCACACCATACAACTTATGATATGTAGTTTTTGGGCTTGCGTGTAGGAGAGCAATTGTCTTTAATGAGAAATTTCCAATGTCACCATGCAAAGAACATTATAAACAAGGCACAACATTTGCTGTGCCCTCCTGCACTTGTGCTTCTTCATGACAATGGAGACACTGAGTGTGATGATAAAATTTAGTCCCAACTCATTGCATGCACACATCAATATGTTGGTAGAGAATGACGGCTAGCTACCATATGTGAGATGAGATACATGCATGAAGATCATACTGAGTACCTCTTTAAGGGGCTAGCGGTAGCTACATACATGAAATATGGGTTAGGAAACAGAAACGGTGCATGCATGTAATGTGCTTGATTATTAGATTATAAATCATTGATGATCTGATTCCATAGAAACCTTGATTGGGGCATGATTTTGTTGCATCTAAGATGATGAAAATTCCTTATAATGTGGCGGCGTCTTGAAGTTCTGGAGAAGGCTGGCTTGTGTATTGATTCTCCCAGTAAAAATAATCGGTTTGTTAGGTTTCAAATTTTGAAGGTAATGGAGCAGAAAGGGGAGGTTACCCATAAAGAGGTGGGTGTAGAATGAATGATTCACCATCACTCACCACTAGACACTTTTGATAGTATAAGTTGTGATTTATATGAAATATATTCTCAGCGCTTATTTGTCTGACTTTGTGGAATGTGGATTATTAATTCACGGAATTCTTTGGATATGAGTTTATGCATGCTTCCAAGATGTGGCTGCACAATTTTTTTTTTGTTTTGGTTGATGGGAGTTTTTTTTTGTTAAATGCCTAGGTTTCGTCCTATATTATCTTCATGCACAAACCTCTCTCTCAGCCCCGTTTTCTTTATTTCCATTAAAAAGTTTGAATGGTTTATAATGTTTATTTTGATGACAGTAAAAAGTGAGAAGGATACTCATGGTATACGCCAATTATTGGAAAAAAAAGAAGGGATTCTTCGACAGAAGATGATGGGAAAGAGAGTTAATTTTGCATGCCGATCTGTTATATCTCCAGATCCGTATTTGGCTGTTAATGAAATTGGAATTCCTCCTGTTTTTGCAACAAGGTTGACTTATCCTGAGGTATTTGTTTGACGATTGACCTATAATTGTAGATTTGTATTGATCACGACATCTTGTTATTGAAAACTGACATGTTTATGCTTGTAATGTGATATACTTGAGTATTTATAATTCATTTTATTGGTTGCTTTTGATTTTAGTGGTCTAAATTACTATGGTTACCAGTGTATAATAAAACCATTTGACTTATTAGCAGTGAAAAATTAGCATTGAATTATGAGTTCATGATGTATTCTTTGTTCTGTGAAGTATTGGACTGCTTTTAGATTGGCTACTTATGAAATAGCATATTAATTTGGTACCTTTTTCCAACCATACACGAGTGAATTTACAGTTACATACCAACTGTTTTTTAGTGATTGAGGCAAAAGAAAAAAAACGCTACAGAAAGTTTTCCCGGTTTTTTTTTAAAAATAACTGATTGAGTCCAAGATTTCTATCATTGGACTGTGAAGATGTTATCTTGATCTGCTGTTTTACTAGGCATACAACATGCTTGATATTTCACATCATGATGTCTTTTGTTAGGCACATGCATATGTTGAATTCCTAGAAATCTATCTTTTCATTACGGAACAGTCAGAATAGCGCAACAACTGTTGTGAACGTTGGAATAATATTCCCATCTTTTCTTCTTTAAAGTTGCTTCCCTGTATGTTAACATTTGCAGCAGCTGGCAGTACCCTAGCACTTTTTATATCCTAAATTTTTTTTTTACCGTATTTTTCATTTTTTTTATTTTTACTGTACAGAAAGTGACACCCTGGAATGCTAAGAAGTTACAAGAAGCTATCATTAATGGGGCTGACATTCATCCTGGTGCAACACATTACAGAGATAACAATAACATGTATAAGTTACAGACTGCCCCTTCCAAACGTCGCACCATTGCTAAGATGCTACCTGCATCTAGAGGATCAATTTCTCAGCCAGGGAAGGACCCCAAGTGTGAATTTGAAAGCAAGGTTGTATATCGACATCTTCAAGATGGTGACATTGTGCTTGTGAATAGACAGGTAGAACCATTGGTCTGCAAGCTTGCCATTCTACTTTCTTCAGGAGCAATACCTGGAAAGCATCTTCCTCAGCCTTATTTGGATGTTGTTTACTTGCTTTTAGCAAAGTAGTTCTGGTTTGCTGTTTTGCCTTTCCTAGGCAAATTTTCTATCCAAATACCCATATCTATTGCTTATTCGCAGAAGTATCATAGATATGGATATATCAAAACTAGTGGTAGCATTGGCAAAAAGAATTAAGAGATTAGTTCCGTCATTGCTCTATGTGATAGAGCTGAAACAGAAAAGCTAAAATTAGGCTATGGTAGTATTGACATCTTACTTTACAACTACAGACCGTTCTACTTCTAACTATACCGTTTTAAGATTTTGTGCAATATGGTCTCTCTGGGATTATATATCACTATTACTCACTTTATCTGTCCGTCATGACGTAGGTTTTCAATTCTTGGTTTTTTTATTTATAATTTATTATTGATTGTGATTTGAAGCCTACTCTTCACAAACCCAGTATGATGGCTCATTTTGTTCGTGTGTTGCCTGGAGAAAAAACAATTCGAATGCACTACGCCAATTGCAGGTATAACAATATACCTTTTTTTCAGCACTATTCTTTCGTTTACCTACATAATGTTATCAACCAATTGTGTTTATTTTTAGCACATACAATGCTGATTTTGATGGGGATGAAATGAATGTGCATTTCCCACAAGATGAAATATCTCGCGCTGAGGCCATCAATATTGTTGATGCAAATAAGCAGTACATTGGTCCTAGAAGTGGGGATGCTGTCAGAGGTCTCATTCAGGTAGTACCATGTTCCATGTATTCACAGCTGTAACAAAATCCAGTCTTCTGTACACTGTTACCTTGGTGCACATCAGCACATTCTATTTATACCGCTGATGTATGGTCAGGTGTTATGGATATATGTTTTAACTTCTAAATAGTGAGCTTACCGTGGTAGTAATAGCTTAAAGGTCACTTTTTTTACATGCAACAATTAACAACCAATAACAGTGACCTTTTATATTGAACATGTAATTTTTTTGTATTTTTCAGGATCACATTGTTGGTGCTGTACTTCTGACAAAACCAGACACTTTCTTGAGCCGTGAGGAATATGGTCAGCTTGCTTATGGGTCTTTCGTGCTTTCTTCAACATGTAGATCTCATCAATCTGGTAAAAAGGTATCTGTTATTACGGATGATGTCCCATTAGAACTTGTTCCTCCTGCTATTCGGAAGCCAAAGCCCTTATGGACAGGAAAGCAGGTTAGATGTTTCTATTGAAGAACTTCGCACTGTTAACCTCAGCATTGCCTGTTGCTTCAAAAGCCAGCCATGTAATCTTTTTGTTTACATAACCTTTTTCTACAGGTTATAACAACTATCTTGAATCATGTAACAGAGGGTCACCCACCATTTACTGTGGAACAGAAGGGGAAAATTTCTGAAGATAATCTAATTCCTAAAGATCACCGTGGTGCTAAATATAAATATAGTGATCTTTCAGAACAAGTTCTATATATTCATGATAATGAACTAATAAAGGGCATGATAGATAAAGCCCAGTTCGGAAAGTATGGGATAGTTCATACAGTTCATGAACTCTATGGTGCAGATACAGCTGGAGTACTGCTGTCAACATTCAGCCGCTTGTTTACTTTGTTCTTGCAGGTAAACTTGGAAACATTGCATTCATTTTTTCATTGTAGTTTACTCGTTTAACAACTGCCACTTAGGTGGGATAGATGTGGCAGGGGTGTCTTTTTAGGCATTGTGATCTGTTTATTTATCAAACTTCCGGTTTCTTTCTATGTCATGTGAACAACTTAACAAGAGCTCACTGTAAACCAAAAATAATGGAAGATGTGGTTGGCTAGTGCACATTTAAGTGGCGAACTTGAATTTATACATGGATTTACATGTAACTGATGCTGATAAACTCTTTCATACTTCTGATAAAATCACAACTATGTTTAAAAACATAAGCTCACCTTTTCCTCCAAGTTTCTCTATGTTTATGCTTTTAACTTTCTTTTGATTTTGAGCCATGCTCATCAGTTGGACTTTTCTCGTTTATTCTTAATGCAAAATCTCTTTTGTTCATTTGTGATGAAAAAGTGATTTCTTTCAGTTACATGGTTTTACTTGTGGAGTAGATGATCTGCTACTATGCCAAGAGTCAGATAAGCAGAGAAGGGAAATTTTTGGGAATAGCGAAGAATGCAGTGGAAAGGTCCATAGGGATTTTACAAGTGCTGGAGATGATTGTAAAGGTCTGTGGAATATTAGAAATACCAAAAATACTTTCTGCTTAAGCCTTTTCGAGCTTTGGCCTTAAATCGATCTACCATTTGTCTGTAACAATTGTCAGAACATTTTTCTTTATCTGTTCGTTTCACTATTTTTCTTGTTCTCCATCTGATTGAGATAGCTATATGAATGTTTTAAGATTCTTGTAGATCCCACATATTACTGGCGAAAGCAGGTTTCATTTTTTGATGAGAATAGTAGGAGAGGATCATACTGAGTATTATATATTAATTAAGTAAAAGAAGGTACAGAGAATACCATTTGTAAGAATCCAAAGGATCCAATTCCATTCTAACAAGATAGAAAGAAGACATGATAATACCGAATATTGATAGGAGTAGAAAAATAAACTTAGCTAACAGACAATCTCTCTGAAAATTATAATCTTGAAGTCAGAGCTTAGTCAAGTATCTTGAGATAGCATCCACCCTACTATGAGAAACCCTTTCTTTGAGATGTTTGTATTGTGAGAACAAAAGTTTCATCCATCTGAGAATTAGAGTAGTCATAATTTTTCCTTGTTCCTCTGCAGTCATATGTGCCAGCAACCAAGTGTGACTTTGTTTTCAAAGAATCTTAGATCCATCTGTGTGATGTGTTGGTAGTGGCGTCTTTCGCTTAATGGTTCTGTAGCAACAAGTCATTCCACATGAAAGGCTTTACCTATGGAAGTTGATTATCCTTAAGTTTTTCACTATTTTGACAGTCACATACCTTTTGAAAATGTATGTATAAAGTATAAACCTATAAATAATATTGTTCAGGTGTCCCTTGAAAACTGTGAAATGCAATTTGGTGTATTGGCCATGAAATGAAATTAGGGTTTGCACAATCACCGTTTATTTTGCATTTGGTGCTCAACTGCTCATTGATTTCTTTGTTCTATTGATAACTAATTTACATATGAATACCATCCACTGTTTGATTGCAGTTTGACTTAAACTAGTGGTAACTTTGAGCAATCCTGTGCTAATCAATAGTGTAGGAGTTTAGATGTTTCTCCTATTAGAATTGCAGCATGTCACACTATTGGGTTCAATGGGCTATATGTACATGTAGATGTGTGAGAGCAATAAGCAGCAAAAAACCCTTCTACTTTAACCCTCCCTCAAACTCATGGTGGATTGACAACATTGAGTTTGGAGATATAACAATCATGGTGCACTCTAGTCTGCTTCTTTCTGAAGAAGTCGATGTTATGTAGACAAGACTCCCAACCGGATGGTGGTAGCGGGTAGGATCCTTGAGAGGAACACTGACATAGAGCTGAAGGTAGAGCTCAATTGGAGTGACCACAATACACTGATCGATGAGGCAAGCACTATGGTGAGGCAAACCCGGGCTAGAAGATCTTGGATATATTTCCGCCGGGAGAGATAGAAGCTCTCAGGTGTGCAAGTGACCTCAATCCTAAGGAAGCATCGAAGGGGACCCAAAGCAAACATCTGGAACTGCTCATTGAGGCGAGCCTTAACAATGAAAATAACCTGAGGAGTGAGGATCATCTTCAGTGATGAGGATTCCATCCATGTAGAGAAGAAGAATTTTTTTCCTTGCCAACTTTGTCATCTTCCTCTCCACCATATTCACCTTCATTACCTTATCTTCTTGTTCCCCACCCTTCTGCTTTGCCTTCCTCAGATATTGTCCTCCTCCGATTCGCTTTCACTACACTTGCTGTTCTCCTCATAGCTCTCCTTCCTTGTTGGGTCCTCCTCTGGTTCCCTCTTCTGAGTCACTTTCTCCCCCTCTGTCGGGGCGTGCCCCTTCTCAGGTGTCCTCTCCTCCTCCCAAGTCCTCTTCTCCTGCTCCTCAAACCTGGTATGTTCTTTGGGATTGGAGCATGATTCCCTGTCCCAATCGCTACGGCTTTGCAGTTTGTCTCCATTCCTTTTGAGCCTACTTCTTACTATGATGCTGTTACTCCCCTGAGTGGTAGTACGCTGTAGCAAGGAGATTGCTGCTCTAGAGCACGCTAGTACTTGGGACCTTATTCTCCGTCCTCCTCTGTTACTCCTATCACCTGCAACTGCAAGTGGGTCTACTCTCTCTGACGGTTCCCTCAAGTGCTTTAAGGTCATGTCCAATGGTAGGACTATCCATGTACTATTTCATAACTATTCATCCATTATTTAATCAATACCCTATTTCTTCCTACATTTCCATCTCATATTTTAATCTCAACCCTACTGCTTCAATATTGGGTTTACCAAATGGGCAACAAATGGGTTTACCATTGTCTATTGGTTATGCTCTGAGGCATAGCTTGTCCCATTTGGGCCCAATATTTTGTCAGAAAAAATAAGCAGAAAACATCCTATAGATTTCTACTTTAATATCCCCATGATCCCTTTACAAGCCATTTCCATTTGATGGAATTTTCACTTGGCTAATATGACCTTTCTGTTTGTACTTTATGGTTGAATATTGATTGTTTATTTATTATGTTAATTATGCGTAGATCCGGTGAAGTTGCTAATGGAGGTTGAGAAAGTTATACGAAGGAATGGAGAGTCCGCAACAAATACCTTGGATAGAAATATGTCAAGTGCTTTAAACGAGCTTACATCTAAACTCAATGAAAATTTGCTTCCTTATGGCCTACAGAAGCCTTTTCCTCGAAATTGTTTCTCTCTTATGACTGCAACTGGAGCTAAAGGTAGCTTGGTAAGTCTTTTTCTTCAGTAGGAAACTTAGCATATTTAGTGTTGTGCTTTGAACTTAACATGCGTGGCCAGCTTACTTGGAAAAATATATATTCCATGCAAATGTCAAATCAGTAATTCACTTCAGTTAATTCACCTATTTGTTCTTACTTTCAATTTAGTTCACCTGCTTGGACTAACATGCTGCTACTTCATTTGTATGGCTAGGTTAACATGACACAAATTTCATCGTTGTTAGGCCAACAAGTATTAGAAGGAAAGCGTGTCCCACGAATGGTTTCTGGGAAGACATTACCTTGCTTTCCGCCATGGGATACTTCTTCAAGAGCTGGTGGTTTTATCGGCGACCGATTTTTAACTGGTCTCCGCCCTCAAGAGTACTACTTCCATTGTATGGCAGGCAGAGAGGGGTAAACTTTTCTTAACTCATTCTGGCACCAAAAGAAAAACCATTTGCTTCTATGCTGCTGAGCTGGAAAGGCAGTGTAAAATAGATCTCCCAAGCCCAATTGGACTTGTATACCTAAGGTTCAAGTGGACTGGTCGGACATGGATATTTGTTAAATCAAGACTACTATGTTGCTATTTGTATGACATGGAGATTGGTGGATTGTCCAAAATGAACTACATTTCAATATGTGCTTATGGGTTGGGGGGTTTCATAAACCTTTTATTTTCCTACTGTGCATTTACAAGTAGTGTTACTTTTGAACATCTCATTCACACACTTTGCGTCTGTTGCTTGGCAAGCATTTACACTGGGGGATGACATCTCAAGTTTTGGACCGCTTTATGGGTATCCATGGTCTTTTTGGAGAACAGCTGTTTAGTTATGGATTGTTTTGAGTACAAATTATTACTATCTATATGAGCTGAAGACTTTGTTGATTTGAAGTTGGCTGGACCTATAGAATGTAATCAATATCCATTCATCACTACCTCCACTTGCATGTTTGTGTGGGTGCCTTTGAAGTTTGAACACGCTTTTGATGGTTATAACAGAATTTTATATTTGTTTGTCTAAAGAAAAAAAAAATTCTCGCATTTTAAACAACAGAGTTTTAGATAGCTTGTAGTGGTGCTCTAATTTTTGGGAGGATACGCATATTTCTGATATAGCAGACTCTACATGCTCAACTATGAAATAATATCCAATATTTTATCAACTATTTTTTATTTCATATTGTCATCATTAACATGAACCTCAGATGCACACTCAATCCTCTTATGAGTTCTGGGAGAGAAATGGGCAGAGGAAGAGGTGTCTTGCTATTAATTAGTATAGGTGGGAGTTTTGGACAATAGCACTGTTATAGCATGTAGCGAATATCAGGTGTATGTAAAAATGTATATTTTAGTGATATTGCAGAAAACCACTAGAACAGATGATGCATACTGGCCAAGCTACCCTGAACTTTATATTAGCATAATAACGTGCTATTTGGTGATGAATTTGCCTTCGTAACCGGGAGACAATTACCATTAGATTAGTATAGTGAAAATCTAGATATTTCTGCTTTGTGTAACTGGACACTTCATTCATGTAGCCCCCAGTGAAATAACTTGTCTATGGCTATCCAATATTACCTCCACAAAAGCCCTAGATGTTATATAATATTTTGCTTGCGTTTGTTATTGCTATTTGCAGGTTGCTTGACACAGCAGTTAAAACATCTCGCAGTGGATATCTTCAGCGTTGTCTTATCAAAAGTCTTGAATCACTGAAAGTCTCATATGATCACACAGTACGTGATGTTGATGGATCAATCATACAGTTCTGCTATGGAGAAGATGGTGTTGATGTGCTTAAAACTAGCTTTCTTGATAAGTTTAAAGAACTTATTGATGTAAGACAATAAATTTCAACTATGAAATTAGAGCCACCTTGAATTTTAGTGCCTTTCTGTGTTTGTTTGATGTCATGGTATTGCTAATTGCTTGCATTTTGATCCAAATTGTAGAACAGAAAAGCTGTCCTTGACAGACTTGGTAGCCACAATGATGATAAACCTAATGCCTATATCACTGAACTTCCTAAGAAAATTATTGATTGTGCAATGGAGTTTCTCCCAAAGGATAAGGAGAAGAAGAAGAAGCGCTGTGATTGTGCAATGGAGTTTCTCCCAAAAGATAAGAAGCGCTGCCGTCATTACATAAAGAATAAGGAACTAATGAGGTTACTGAAAGCCAAGTACCTAGCTAGTCTGGTAGATCCTGGTGAAGCTGTCGGTGTCATTGCTGCTCAGTCCATAGGAGAGCCTTCAACGCAGATGACGTAAGATATTCTCTAGACAAATTATCTGTTGCATTTGTTGTACTTAATGTTCATCTTTAGTTTATGCTTGTTAGTTATCTTTTAGTTCTTTTTTGGGTGGTAAATTATTTTATATGTCCCTTTAATTTCCTTTTGGACCTTGTCTAACAGTCTTGTTCACTTTCCTGGCTGTGTTCGAGGAAAAAAGTAACTATTATTTTTAGGAATTCTCTTGAATTTATTCCAGCTTTTAAATTCAAATTCAAAAATTTAAATTTGGTTTGGTTTCAAACTCAAATTCAAAAATTTAAATTTGGTTTGGTTTCAAACTCCTAATGCTGGTTGGTTTACTTTATTGACCTGGCACGAGAATAGGGGTGTAAAATGGATACAAATAATCCAAATTTTCCAACATCCGTATCCGAAAAATGGGCTATCCATATTCGGACTATCCGTATCCGAATACGAAACGGATACGGATACTATTCGGATTTTTTTCCCGAATACGAATACGGATATGGTTTTGATAAAAGGACTGTATACGGATACGGAATCCGTATCCGAATTGTAATGGCGGTCATGCTGGAACGTGGAACAAATGTTGACTGTATTTCTAATTAAATACTTATTGCTCGTTTTGTACCTGATGCTTGATATACACACATATATATACACCCCATGCTTGTTTTTTCGCTGATGTGCTGAAGTTGTAGGATATTCGTATCCGACCGAATTAAGCAGATATCCGGTCCGTATTCGTATTCGCTATGCTATTCGATTCGTATTTGTATCCGAGAGGAATCCGTATTCGTATCCGTATCCGAAAAAATTTGGATACGGATATGGTAATGGTGCTATCCGATCCGTTTTCACCCCTACACGAGAACCTTGCTTACCGCGGTAACCGAACATTGCATGTCAATCGTTTGAATTCGATTATATGCCATGCCCATTGGTGTTCAATACATGGTAAATAATTACAGAAGTGGAATAATATTTTCTCTGTAACTCTCTAGTTTAATGAGTTATTTAAGAATACACCCCATAATTTTCTTAGTAAACATTTGGAACTCATTTGGTATTCATGGATGCAACGGTAACACATGTACATGCATTTTCACTTTCAGTGTAGAAGACATGTGATTGGACCTGGATTTATGTGTTTGGTGCTTGGTTAATTCTTAGGTCTTGGAATCAGCAAAGTTTGATTAACTTCTCTGAAAATACAATAACATTTTTTTTTAAATTGGTGATTTACAATAACTAAGATGTAATGTCTATATGTATAACGAATTAACAATGATAGTAAATATTTTTGTTATCCTACTTGAGAGTGGAGAAATTTTTTTTTTGGAAAAGTAACTGATCGACAAAACCGTTTTAAAGGAAATGAGGTGGGGTGTAAACAAATGCTTGATGTGTGTTTATCTTCATAAGTTGTTCCACATTTCTTCTAATTAGTTTATATTTCACCAAGACCAACCATTGCTGTCTTGCATAGCTGCACTGTTTTTATACATTGAGATGTTGTGTTCAATTTTATTTCTTTTGGGTAATATTGTTGTCCAATCTGACAAATCCGTTGACCAATTAACTTAAACTTTGTTTGCCATGCCCTGCAGGCTCAACACTTTTCATTTTGCTGGAAGGGGTGAGATGAATGTCACACTTGGGATACCCCGTTTAAAAGAAATTCTAATGACTGCATCAGCTAATATTAGCACACCTTTTATGAAGTGTTTTATGCATAAAGATATGACCAAGTGAGCTTTGTTTGTTTACGTTCAAGATGTTTCATACCCTTAGTTTAATTTATGCTTTGATTTACACGCTTTCTTCATGTGAATATTTAGGGATGATGCCGAACAAGTTGCTGCAAAATTAAGGAGGGTTCGTGTGGCTGATATTGTGGAGAGAATTGAAGTATGCACGGTTCCTTTTCACAACAATAATGGGCATGTGTCGACCCTGTATAAGTTGCAGATGAAGCTTTACCCGCAAGAGCGTTACCCTCCTCTGTCAGAACTTACAGTGGATGAGTGTCAGGCAATCTTGGGAACAGTTTTTGTTGATGCAATGGAACTTGCAATTGATAAACACCTCGACTTGCTGCACAAAATTAATGAAATTCAGTCAGTTAAGGTAAAAGATTCAGAGAGATCACAATCAGATGGAGTTGAAGAATCTGAAAGCAGGCCCACAGATGGAGAAGACACTGGTCTGAGTGATAATGATGATGATAACGAAAACGAGGATGACTTGGGAACTGATGCAGAAAAGAGGAAACAACAAGAAACAGATGAGATGGAGTATGATGATGATACCGAAAAGGAAGGGGATATAGACAGTGTATCTGAAGAGGAGAACACAATTAAACTTGAGAGTGAGGATGATCCAGCTGTGTTAGGTAAAGATTCAGAAGACTCTGAGGAAGAACATGTGTCAGATTCTAATGTAATGGTGAAAAAATCAAAAGCTAAGCAAGCAATAGCTAAACTTCAAGAGGGAATAAATGAAACTATTGATGAAAAATTAGAAGGGCAGAAGCAGGAGAAAACAACTAAGAAGCGCGGGAAAAAGTTGAAACGGACTGTTCATGTGGAAGCAACAGCTTTGAATTTTGAGGTTCACTATGCCTTGCATGATGAACCTCATATTTTGTTAGCTCAGGTACCTCCAGATAAACCGGAGAACTTACTTTTTGCATTTTTTTCGAAGATTAATAACTGAATATGACATAATTCAAAATAATTGCTTTTGAAATATCTATTGATTTGACTTGATGGCATGTCCGATCCTATCCTCTTTACTGTTAAAAGTTTGTAACCATCCTATGTCCTTAATTTCCATCTGTATTGTATAATTGCTTTGACACCCACATGATAGTTCAGAAACGGTTGGATAAAAAACCTGTCAAAGATCAAAGTTAATGAAAAATGGATTAAGCTGGTTACCAGATAGTGTTGGTCCGGGGATAAAATTAAAAGCTGGGGTTTGCAACCCTGAGGAGAACATATGTGGTGCTTTTTAACGCTGATCTCCTCTAGGACTTTTAAACATTATGTTTGGTACTCCAGGTTTTTTACAATGTAGATTTGAAAATTTGTATAATAGTTTGGACTGCATTTGCTATAATTAATCAGCACTTTAATGGAAAATCTAATATTCCTTTTTCAGATTGCCCAGAAGACAGCTAGGTCCGTTTTTGTCAAGGCCTGTAATAGTATTGATCGCTGTAAAGTTATTGTTCCAAAGAGGGAAGGAAGTCCATTCCTTCTACAAACGGTTGGAGCTGGAGTGAACTTCGAAGTATTCTGGAATTTAGAGGACTATCTCAGCATCAATGAAGTTAGATCCAATGATATATATGCTATGTTGAAGACATATGGTGTAGAAGCTGCAAGGGCCACCATCATCGAGGAAGTGAACGGCGTATTCAAAGGCTATGGCATAGATGTAAACATGAGGCATCTGAGCATGATTGCGGATTTCATGACCTTCGATGGTGGTTACCGACCAATGAGCAGGCAAGGGATGGGCCAGTTCAACACCTCACCATTTGGTAAAATGACTTTCGAGACGGCAACCAAATTTATTGTGGAAGCAGCCTCTCACGGAGAGGCTGACACGCTTGATTGCCCTTCGGCAAGCGTATGCCTGGGAAAACCGGCTAAGACGGGAACTGGCAGCTTTGGTTTGCTGCAGAATATTCGCTTGGACCAGCCCCTGGTAATGTAAGCTTTGCATTTGGCATGACTGATTAGCCTGTCCACTGGGGCCCACAAATTTTGACGAAGTACCATTGAGCAAGGAAATGAGGGATTTGTTTGGCTTCCTCACAAGGCATCCGTATTGTTTCAGTAGGATCAACGTATTCATTTTTTTGTTCAAATAACTGTGTTTTTGAAAACATGATATAATTCGTAGCAGAGCTTTGTTCTGAGGATTCGAGACTCCGTGTTCTCCTTTTGACGAGCCCCAGCTCGCGCCCGATCTTGTCGTGTGCATGGCCACCGACTCCAAGTCCGTCGCCGTCGCCGCCTCCGCGCCCAGGTCCACCGCCCATCGCTCTGGCGCTCTGCTGCGTCCAGGTGCATCCGCTTGTCTGGCGGCGAGAAGGCGTGGTCGAGCACGCCCAACTGCCTGTCAAAGCGCTCCCCGTAGCCGTCCCGGCCAGCGTAGAAGCTGATCTTCACGTCCGCGCCGCCGCCGTTGGCGGCCTCGACAAAGCGCACCGGGATGACCCGCCCCCAGCCGATGGGGAGGGGATGGTCGGAGACGAAGCAGCGCGGGGACGTGAGGACTGAGGAGGCGGAGCGTGAGGTTAAAGTGTTTGAGGCGGCCGATGCATGGCTAGCATGCCGAGGATGGAGGGGTAGAGCTTGAGGGCACCACGTAGCTAGCGCCGGAGGACGGTGGCGCTGGCGAAGGGGTGGCCGCCGCAGCTGCGTGGCAACAGGAAGAGGGCGGCGGCGACGAGGCACAAGGGAAGGAGGCGCACCGCATCGCATCCAAAGTATCGCCGTGGCCGCCTCGCCGCCGGCTGCTCGGCCCCTCTCTCTTCTACTAACGTACGTCCTCTACGAACCGCTACTGCTCTCCCTAGACTGGTTCCAGCAGGTAGCGACGGCGTCCACGTAGACACCGGGTCAAAAGTCCACCAACGTCGAATGCAACGATTGTTAGATATAAAGTGAGTTGTAAGGGATCTAGCGATAAGGGCCTGCAATATAAATGGGCCCGTAACATAAGGGGTTCTAGATATTTTTTTTCTTCTAATTTATGGATTGAGATAACGGGTATCACACATGGAATTTTTATTTTTTTTATATTTATTTTTATTCTTTTACGAAAAAATGTACCCCAATTTGAGTTTTAGACAGAAATATACTCTGGTCGAGCGTTCAAAAAGCGATTGGAACTTATCGTTTTTTGAAGAAACGAGCGTGCCATGCACGGCGAGAGAGGCGAGGCCGGCCTCCTGTCGTGCTTCCATAGCACGATAGCAACCTGTCGCACCATGGAAGCACGACAGGGGTCTGTCGTTTTTCGGGAGCTCGATTGGCGCCAATCCTGCATATTTGTGCATATGTGATGGTATTATATGTAAGGGTTTAGCTATGGGGAACAATATAAATTTAAATGTTGTTTGTGGTTTAAGATGTACAGGTTGTTTTCGGTTTAAGGTTAAGGTGGGCTCTTTTACGGTACCTACAAAAAAAATACTACCATAGCAGTATATTTTAGATCCGACCGTCCGTTTGTTAGGACGTTTTAGTCTTTTCTTTCATGGCATGCATGCATAGAAGGAAACAATTGGAAGAAACCATTCCTTGTGGGGGAGGGAGCCAGGAGGGTGCGTGCCGCGTCGGGCTGTGGGGGCTGGGGGTTGACGGTTGGGGACTTGGTGGGCTAGCTGGGCCTGATTCCGCCCCTGCCTGGAGGCAAGCAAGCTGCAAGCAGCGTACTGGGCCTAGTGCTAGGTGGGCTTTTGCTGAAATTTCGGTGCCCCTTTAAATTGGGGGCCCTGTTCCGTCGAACGGACCGCACACCCCTGGGCCCGGGCCTGCAAAGTATCGCCGTGGCCGCCCGCCTCGCCGCCGGCTGCTCGGCCCCTCTCTCTCTTCTACTAATGTACGTCCTACGAACTGCTTTCCCTGGACTGGTTCCAGCAGGTAGCGACGGCGTCCACGTAGACACCGGGTCAAAAGTCCACCAACGTCGAATGCAACGATTGTTAGATATAAAGTGAGTTGTAAGGCATCTAGCGATAAGGGCCTGCAATATAAAAGGGCCCGTAACATACGGGGTTCTAGATAGTTTTTCTAATAATTTAGGGATTGAGATAACGGGTATCACACATGATCATAGGGAGAAGTGATGTTGAATAATTTTGTTCACTAAAAGTTCTCTCATTGAAGAAGCAAACGCATTCTTCAAAAACAAACGAAACAAAGTAACAAATTGCCAAATTGACTGGACATATACGTGGCTACCTATTGCATGAGCAGGGACGAGCTCTGATGGGCCGATATGCTTGGTGGTGGGCCGAGTGTAGCTGTGGAACTAGTTGAGCTTTTCTTTTTTAAAAGTAACTAATTTTTTATGGTAATTCCTTGTTCTTTTCAGCATTATGTACCTGTTGACACCCAAATTTGGCAGAAAATCGAATATTGTAAATAAGTCAACGATATCGAAATTATTGGGCTGAATTAGAAGATGGACTTCATTGTCAAAAGAAAGAAGTGCATAGGAAATTATTCCGATAATGTCAATACTCTGGAAGAATCACGAAGGTTCAATTAGAGGATGTCTTTAACGGTTTAATTGCGATAAATTAGGTCGTGTCGGTATCGGTTTTGTAATAGTATAAGTAGTGTCCTAAGTCTCGTGGAAACAATATACAACATACACAAAACACAACTACTCTTTTTGAATCCGATCGACTTCGTCGAAAGGCTTCAATTCGCAGGTAGAGCTATCTTGATGGAATAATCGATTCTCTTCTTGTAACCCATATGCATGGTTGTATCATCTTGATCTTATGTATACAATACATGTTACACTGTCTCGGGTTTACCGATCTTTAACATGTTCTCGCATGCTACACTGTCTCGTTCAACCGATCTGTAGCATGTGTTTATCCTGCAATGCCGATTATCAATTATCTCATATGTTTCTCTTAAATCCGATATATGCAACTGCCTCGTTTAATCGATCTTGCGTATACCTGCTTCAGGGATTCGTATATTTGTATTATTCGCCGATTAGCATTGTGTGTACTTATATTAGTCTAAACCTTTGATCAGTTTATGAGTTTATACCTAGATTTAGATTTAAATACTGTCTTGGTTTGACCAATCTATTTAATCTATTCCCCTGGTTTAATCTAATAACATTGATTTAAAGATTATGACTAATTTTATCCATAAATAACAAAAAGAGATGAAAGAAATTTATGTTTAAATGCTTATTCATATGTATTGCTCTATCGGATAGTAAGCTGATAGAATTATATAATCGGATTCCCTAAAGCCGATTACTAAAACCTGATCTGGCTATTTCCTAAAGCCGATTAGGGCTAGTCGCTAATAATTTACCCCTTATCAATTTACAGGTCAAATTGATTGGCACGCTTGGTTCTTGGTTGCGACGCAAGCCCAGACTTTACGCTTCCGCACGTGTATTCGCGAAGATCCAACTTTTCGTGTTAACAGTACCGTTGCGTATTACCGTAAATTTTTTTTGTTATTTTTATATAGCCTATATGCTGTGATAATTTGTAACAATTTTTCCGTGCCTTTTAGTAGTCCTTTTTAAGACAAATTGCCAAATTGGTTGGACATATACGTGGCTACCTATTGCATGAGCAGGGACGAGCTCTGATGGGCCGATATGCTTGGTGGTGGGCCGAGTGTAGCTGTGGAACTAGTTGAGCTTTTCTTTTTTAAAAGTAACTAATTTTTTAGGGTAATACGCAACGGTACATGACGTTCAAAAGAACAAGGCATAGTCCTTATTCTTTTCAGCATTATGCACCGTTGCATATTACCATAAATGTTTTTGTTATTTTTATATAGCATATATGTTGTGATAATTTGTAACGATTTTTTCATGCCTTTTAGTGGTACTTTTTAAGATCCTAAAACTATTTTAAATTAATTTTTAGAATCTTTAGAGCCCTTTTTGAGGGCTCTCAAATTTGATACAGTAATACGCCAACGTAAAAATACGTTGAAAAGAACAAAGCCTAGTTGAGCGCTTTAGGTGGAAGAAGGGATGATATGGCTGCTTGTAAGCAAGCGCGGTTCACCTGGCTGAGACGGGCCAGGTCAACCTAGGTACCCATATCATGCCTAGACTTGATCATGGGAAACCCGGCCTGGCCCGACCAGTGCATTTGAATCGGGCATGGGACTCAATTTGGTGCTCGGATGTCGGCCCAGGCTAGGCCAGAGATTTGCGCGATTTTAGTCGTGGTTGGGCCGAGCTTTTGGGCTTCAGGTCGGGCTCGGGCTCGATTTTTGAGCCCGACGCACCAGGTCGGGCCGGCCTCGGGCCTGGTCCCATGGGTCCAGGCTTTTCCAAGCCCGGCCCGACCCGACGTTTGAACAGGTCTAATCATGCCCGTATCCATTATGATTTGTTGAGTATTTGCTATCATGTATTATACGTGTATTTGCTATCCCGTGTTCTATCTGAATCTGTAACAAAAATGAATACATGTGTATTTACTATCAGATATGGATTCATTTTTCCCCTACCTACTACCGGACTAGCAGCACCACCGCAACAACCATTTTTGTTGAGCTTCACTGCAGGACCACAGCATTTGTGACAACCCATATGTAAGGGATGGAATTTGTCTAAGGTTGCATGCGTCAAAATTCACTCACATTCAACGCTCTCCTCACGTAGAGCCTTTCTTAGACCTCGAAAGTGGAATAGGAACAGACGACAACCTTTCGTTTAAATTATGTCTACAAGGCTCGAACTCGAGACCCTTTCCTTCAATACATATTAAGTTGCATGCGCCGAACCTTCCACCAAACGGCTCACCGGCCGCCAGGAGAAGCAAAAGCACAACAATTCACGGTTGCAGCCCAGAAGCCGCTGCCCCTGCAGCAACGCGTGCAAAGCGCCAAACAAAAGCGACGAAGACGATCTGGGCGGCGGGGCCTGGCTGGGCTCCGGCGACAGCGACGCCACCGCCCACCGGGCCACCTGCGAGAGGATTCTCCACAGCTCATCGCATCTCGCGCGCGCGCAATGGCATATATCGATCGCGATCACACCCGCATGCATGCATGCCGATCGATCCCCCATGGATGCCTCCTGCCTCCTCCTTCCTCCATGGATGCGTCGCTAGCTAGCTAGCTAGAAAGCGGCGGCACGAGATCGATCCATCCGCGGCGAATATATCTGCACGTTGCCGCGGGGCACCACCCCCGGCCAGCCCTGCCTACTCTGCTAGCCCCTCACAGCTCACTCCCTGATCAGGCGCGCGATTGAACTCGATCGTCTCCATGTATGTATGAGTAGGTTGCATGTGTGCGCGGCATTTGTGTTGGATAATGATCGTGATTCGTGGCTACGGGTGCAAACGGGAGGGGGAATTAATTCCCGTTTGATCCGAGCTCAGATTCGTTTACAACCCGATCTGAATTCGGAAAAAATTGGTATTCGGGTATATCCAGATTCGAATTCAAAAATATATAGATTAGGATATGGGAAGAGCAATATCCATCCCCACACATACTCAACGAAGAACAACGTGTGCTACTTCCCCAACGAAAATATATGGGTCAGAATATGAAAAATATATGGGTTAGAACATGAAAATGACTCCTATGCAAATAGTACATTCTATTTTTGCGGTGTTGAGGCACTGGGAAGATCTATTTGTAGCTGATTCAAAGGAGACCTTGGTGCAACCGTGTAAGGTGCCATGTTGCTGGAGAGGGCTGTTGTGGTTGTGGGGATTCAGACGTGCTGTCCCAAGAATTAGCATCTCCTACCTTTTGGCCTATAGAAGACGGGTACATATGCTGTGCAATCAGCCAAACGGTGCAATCGCCGTGCAATCGAACTACCAAAAGTTGTAAAAAATTCTGAAAAAATTTGTACATGTACTCTTCAACTTACTCTATCTCTAGTTAAAATTTCAAGTTCAAATTCATCCTATATTGAACGTTACAAAAAAGAGAAAATTCTATCAATTTTGAACTTATCAAAACTGTCCGTTTTTTCTCTTTTTTATAACTCTGAATATAGGATGAATTTGAACTTAAAATTTTAACCAGAGATTTTAGAACTTATCAATTTTAGAACGTTTTTTAGAATAAGTTCCCCTGTTGTTACTTTTGTTGGAAGTAAGTCGGTCTTGGTGGTGAAAGATCAAACTGTCTTACCCCATGTTAAACCTCTTATGAAAAAAGTCCTGGTATTGTTTCTCTGTTTGGGCATCTTTTGCTTGTATATCTGTGATTAAATCCCTTTCTTTTCGGCCTTAGCGCGCCGATTTACTTGTAAGTTCAAAGACATGGTTTCCGCTGTATCACTATTTGATGCAATGGAAAATGGAGGCAATCGCCTTTTTTAAAAAAAAAGAACATAAAAATGACGGGTAAACGATCGATTGGCTAGTCTTAACGCAAATAGCCTATAGAAAGTGAAACCAAGAGGATCAAACTGAATTGAGAAAACACTTACCTTATCAAAATCTAGAATACGATTAATTAAACTACACTAAACTAGCTAGACCTAATGTGATGAAAGTAGACGATAATCTAAAATAAATAAATTTGTATATCGATTCTTTACACGACCAATAGGCTAGGTATTTGTATAGGAAGAACGTGTATTCCGCGTATAGTATATGACCTGAACTGATGCAAAACTCTATCTATCTATATCTCAAATCTGACCCGAACTTCCTACCTTTCCTTATCCAAGCCGATCTCTTTGCCTCTTCCGTATATATCCTCAATCGACTCAATTTTTTCTTCCATAGCTTCCTAACTGACCCGACCCGTATTTCCTTTTTTCTATATTCTTTCTGCACATAGTCAAGCCGATTCTAGAACCTTCTATAACCATTGGCTATATTCAGATTTTGGTGTTAACAGAGATAACAGAGACCTTTTCAAACTATATGGCGGACTCTATTTAGCATTACATTACGACCTTGTTCTCTCCGGTTGAAGGTAAGTAAAAATTTAATCCAAAAAAAGTTGTGACCCCCTCGAGAGAGGCTTTGGAGAGTTCAAAAATTATATAAAAAAATTTAGAAGCTTTAAGAAGAAACATTATAACCTCAGAAAGATTACTACAAAGTATCACATCATTTTGATTGTAAAAAAGATAAATTTACAGTGATAATTTTAAATTTTAATTTAAGAAAAAAAACATGTTTTTATGGTTTACCTTACTCACTAAAGAGTGGCAATTTCCTAAATTCCATCGTTTAAATATTGGGGAAGCTGTGAACTCATATGAAGATGCTTTGCAACATGCCTTGCATTGCCTTACCCCAACAGATCAGCCAGCAAATGGAAATAGTAAGCGGGAGCCCCCCAGCACACGATGGGCACAACCAAATTTTTTTTTTGATAAAGGAAGTTTTAATAGAACTCAAGTCAAATACATCGAGTTGATACAACAACTTGAGATCTCTTCCGACCTCTGCATAATAAAATGCACACAGCCAAAGGAAACACAAAAGACAAGCACACTAATGACTATATATCAATCCGAAGACTAGACCGTCACCCATATGCCTAGGTAAAAAAAGCCTTGGCCACTCGCTCCAAATGACGCCAAGCCGCCCCAACCAAATCCTGTGAAGACGGCTTCTGGAGGATAGCCCAAGCTTGCAACCAATGGATAATACGGTATATAACCTGCATAGGAGAATAGAGATGTTTTTTGTCAAAAACCATATCATTCCTACATAGCCATAGCGACCAACAAGTAGCAGTCGCCCCTAGTAGGATTAATCTTTTCAAGTCATTCCTAACACCCCGAAGCCAAGCACCAAACATGTGTGAAACACCACGGGGTTTAGGCAGACCCACGGCAGTCCAAACAATAGACCAAGTTGCATTAGCAAGCTGACAATCAAAAAATAAGTGTTGTATTGTCTCATCATGATAACAGAAGCAACACTTTTTGCTACCTTGCCACCTTCGCTTAAGAAGGTTGTCTTTGGTAAGAATGACCCCTCGTTTAAGATACCAAAGAAAAATCTTAATCTTTAACGGTATTTTCAATTTCCAAATCCATTTGTTTATGTTAGGGATATCACAATGAATCAATGCAAGGTAGTGTGATTTCATAGAGAATTCTCCATTAGCACATAAGTTCCATCGGAATTCATCTTGTTCTTGTATAAGAGACACATTAGCAATACGAGGTAACAAAGTATTCCAAGCTACTAATTTTGGCCCAACAAGATCTCTTCGCCATGAAATGTTTGGCGGATTAGAAAAAAGAGCACTATTTAGACCCCGTTCTTTTCAGCTTAACTGCTTAACAGCTTAACGACTTATCTACGTTTTGAAAAGACATATACTTTGAGTTTTTTAGTTCGTTTTTTCGCTGTTTTGAAGGTGGGTCCTAATGCTTTAAAAAGCAAGTCAAACGAAATGGATCTGAATCTCAAGACTATCTCGAGAAGCTCTCGAAGTTCAGCCATTTCAACCGTTCAGATCAGGTCAAAAGAACAGGCCCTTAGTCGGAAGATGGCAGCCATGGCACACGGTATATCCAAACAAATAATAGGCTGTTTGGTTGCCTTCTCAGTTAAACCAGACTGTATGAACTGAGTCAGGCTGGTTGGAGTCAGACTGAGATGATGCAAATGGTTGTTGTTTGGTTAGGTGCATGAGATTGTACAGGCTACGTAGAGACGATGTTTGGTTGACTGCACTAAGGAAAAAATGGCATGGAGAAATTCAAAATAGGGGTGAAACATTTTAAAAAATAAATTCTTGAAAATCAAAATAACAAAAATCAATTATGAAAATAAAAAATTCAAAAGAAAGTCTCATAAATAAATAAATTCAAAAACAAAAATTTTAAACTTTTAAAATTTTATACGGCAAGTGTGGTCTCGTTTTGTTCAAAAAATATCAATAACCCATTTTTTGAAATCGGTTTGGTAATAAAAAATACTAACAAAAAGATATAGCAAATAAATGAATCAAATGTGTCGCGCATGTGGTTGTTGCTACATCCGCGGAGCCTGGCTCTGGGGAAACGCCCAATTTGGTCGTATCTCCAGAGCCTGGCCTGCAGGGGGTTAATTGCATCTGTAGAGCTTGGTTCAGATGGGTGAGAAGACAACCAAACACCCTAGTTTTGTATCTCTAGATGCAAAATTCGTTGGATGCAAACAAGTGAAACAACCAAACAGCCTACGAGCAACTGAACGATCGACGTGCAGCCTTCCGCATCGATCGAGTACGTGGTACGTGCCCCGTTTGCAGGCTTGCAGCTTTGCAGAGACGGATCGACACATGGATCCATGCATACATGCATGCAGCCAGCAGATTCATGAATTCAGCTCAGCCACCGATGTGTCGCCGGAATGATCTCAGCAAGTCAGAAGGCTGCAGCGAGGCGAACCAAGCCGTGCCTCGCGCACATGCTCTCCAAAGGAGCTCGCACTGTATGTATTAGGTGTCTCATATTGGTTATGTGCAGTGGCGGACGCAGAACTAAAATGTATGTGGGGCAAGCCTAAAATTAGCTTTGTCTACCGTTATCTAAATACGCCGTATACTAGTTAAACTATATAAACACAACAATAATAAGCACACTAGTTAATGATCGCATCTATTGGATATTAAAATTACTAAAAAAAGACAAGAAAACTAAAATATAGTTCGAACACATAGAAGTTAAGTAATAATACCAATTTGCTAAAATGATGTAGAAAATCTTTAAACCGCACCATGCCACCAAATCACTGATAAAATTCTATCTATAGTTAGAAAAATTGTATATTAGAGAAACATCAGTTATATGAAAATGAAAAATTAGTAAATGGAAAGCGAGCATACCACTCAGATGACAATCTTGGCGGCGGAGGCAATTGCATTCTTCTAGTTTTGGGGCGTTGAAATCGTCGACTAATGGTCTCAGATGATTAGTAGCACTAACACCTCTGTTCTTTGTTTAATTAGCACTGAATCTGTAAATTAAATCAATGTAGGCAGCGGCATTGAGACATACATGTAGTGATATAGAAGTAAGTCTTAATCTCAATCGCCTAATCACATATAATGCAGAGTGCGGTACCACTGTACCAGGTTGGCGATGGGCGACGGCCGACGGAGCAGGGCGCAGGAAGCCGCACTGCCGCTAGAGGCGTGGCGCGGCCGCCGTGCAGGTCGCAGGGCGCAGGGGGCCGCAGCCCGTAGGCCGCAGGGGCAGCCGGGCAGGGCGGTGCCGGCCGGCGGTAATTTAAGAAAAAAAAAACACGTTTTTTTGGTTTACCTTACTCACTAAAGAGTGGCAATTTCCCAAATTCCATCGTTTTTAGGCCCTGTTCTTTTGAGCTGATCTGAACGGTTGAACGGCTAAAATGACTGAACTTCGAGAGCTTCTCGAGATAGCCTCGAGATTCGGATACATTTCGTTTGACTTGCTCTTTAAAGCGTTAGAACCTACCTTCAAAACAGCGAAAAAACGGACTGAAAAAACTCAAAGCATATGTGTTTTCAAAACGTAGATAAGTCGTTAAGCTGTTAAGACGTTAAGCTAAAAAGAACTGAGCCTAAATATTGGGGAAGCTGTGAACTCATACGAAGATGCTTTGCAACATGCCTTGCATTGCCTTACCCCAACACACCACTACACCAGCAAGCAAATGGAAACAGTAAGTGGGAGCCCCCCAGCACACGATGGGCACAACCAAATACCCAAAATGAAAAAGAGAGAGCACTATTTAGCCGGGAGATGGCAGCCATGGCACACGGTATATATATCCCAACAATTAAGCAACAGAACGATCGACGCGCAGCCTTCCGCACCGATGGAGTACGTGGTACGTGCCCCGTTTGCAGCTTTGCAGAGACGGATCGACACATGGATCCATGCCTACATGCATGCAGCCAGCAGATTCATGAATTCAGCTCATCCACCGATCGATGTGTCGCCGGAATGATCTCAGCAAGTCAGAAGGCTGCAGCGAGGCGACCCAAGCCGTGCCTAGCGCACATGCTCTCCAAAGGAGCTCGCACTGTATGTATTAGGCTTAGTCTCATATTGGTTATGTGCTATATATATGATGCATTAAAGCTTAAAATATATGGGGCCAATGCTTGAACCAATCAACTATTAGGTCATCTTTTTTAGGTTGAGTGGGCGCACAACCTTACGGCTCTGCATCGATGGGCCGATAGATATTTAAAGTAGATCCAAACCTAATAGGATCTGGCTCCGAGACTTTTAAGTGTTTGGTTTCAGAAGGAGCCAGATCGCTGGAGCCGTGAAGACGATGGGATCGCTCCAAACACACACTGTTGCTCCATGATGGCGACCAGCTCGGAGCAAGCAGCGAGCACGCTGGAGCTGCGCCTACGCACTAGGCTAGGCTAGCTCTCTCCTCGGTGTTCATGGCGACCCACCGGCATAACCCCGCGCTGTTCACCCACAGTGGTCAGCAGCAGGGTCGACGAGAGAGACGATCGAGCACGACGCATCGATCGATGCAGATGCAGATGCATAGGCATCGTACGTACGCGCAGCATCAGCAAGCATGCATGCGCAGAGAAACATGCGGATCGAGGCAACAGTCTCGGCCTGCCAAGATCCGACGCAGCCGCATCATTCTGTCGCTCGCTCGATCGATCGCGCGCTCTCTCGCCGCATCCATGGATCGCCTCTCGCTGGCTGCGCGGGTTGCGTCGTCTGCATGCGGCGGTGGCCGGTGGCCGGTGGCTGCCGGTGGGTGCAGCGAGTAGTAATTGGCGCTGCCGCGCGGCGACGCGGCAGCCTCCCTGTGCGCTCACAGTGCCAAAACCCTTCGCCGTCGCTTGCTAACTAGGGCTAGCTGCATGCATGCATGCACGGAATCTTTTAGCAATCTCTCTGGCAATGTATACTAATTAAGCAGGGGGAGGAAAGAGGAGAGGAGCTGAACTGGATATATACCTGTCTAGCCTTTTTTTCATGATACATTGAGAGAAAACATCCTCTGCATTTGAGGATATACGTGCTACGTACACGAACGGAAACGGTAACATAAATACTATTACATCAGCGAGATCTATGGAAAACAAGCTATATATGTTAACAATATCTGGTGCCCCTATCTTATATGCATCATTTTGCATTCACACCTTTGATAGTCAAATGACAATGTTATTGTGCATGCATGTACATGTACATTTACTTTATGTACACAAATCATTGATGAATCCAATAACATCAAGATGTGAAGTATAGACTCTATATATGGAGGCCCACTTCCTATATGTGTGTGTGCGAGCTAGCTGTTTGTTGGATCATGAGATATATGCAGAAAAAAGTTGTTTGGAGTCGATCGGATCGATCGGCCGGACAAGCAAAGATGCAGACAGCCGGAAACAGTTCTTGGCCTAGCTAGCTTGGATCTTGATCATCCATGCATCCATATGGGGTGGACTCTAGCTTAGCCTGCATGCAAGTGGCTGCACCTTTGATCATCAGCAGTGCATTATCTCACTATAGGAAACCGATGTAAGCCGACGTAAATAAGGGAAAAGCCGACGTAAATAGCTATTTACGTCGGCAGACCGACGTAAATAAGCCAACGTATTAAACCCGACGTAAATAAGCTTATTTACGTCGGCCGCCGACGTAAATACCCTTTATCTACGTCGGCCTCCTGGCCGACGGAAATACCGGTCGTCGGATGGGGTCGCTGAGGTGGAAAGCTTGTTTAATATCCCGGTATTATTTACGTCGGCCACGGCCGACGGAAATACATGCGGTCGGCACGGAAGAGCCATGTAGCGGGCGGCGGGCTGCGGCGAGGCGCGGCGGGCGGCGGGACCTGGACAGGACTGAACTGGCGGCGCGGTGGAATGGACTCACGCGCGGAGGACCAGCTAGGGTAAATACCTCGGTGGGACCCACAACTATTTACGTCGTCCGGTTCAAACCGACGTAAATACGCCGGTTATTTACGTCGGCCGGACTAAACCGACGTAAATATATTTATTTACGTCGGCCAGGCGGACGTAAATAAGGTGTCCCCCGCACCGTTCCGCGCTAAGTCCTGGGTCCGGTTTTTACGTCGGATAAGTGTATCTACATCGGCTAGCCAGGGCCGACGTAAATAACCATCTTTTTAACGTCGGTTTCTTCCTGGCCGACGTAAATACTTTTGGCCGATGTTAACAGTTCGGATTCTTGTAGTGTCTGTACATATATGTGGGAGGCGATCGAGGACACTGCAGTATGGATCGCATTGCTCCTGCGTGCTTCAATCCTGACAGCTATTTTAGAAGCATATGGGCGTGATTGGTGATTGATTCCCTGCCAATTCGCAGCAGGCTTCTTCAGATTTCTGATCTGAAAACGCTAAGACCACGCGCGCGGCGCGTATACATCTCGGAGCAAGACGACGACGAAAAGCTTTAAAATGCAGCTCTCCCCGCTGCTAATTAGCAAGCATGGAGGTATATGTGTGGACGTTAGGCATGAAATAGAAGAAATGTTTTGGATAAAACCTGGTTGCAGTGCTAGCTAGCTATGTGTGTACATTATGTGGATGGGTTGCTGATTAGGCCAAGCAAATGGAACAGTATGGGTCCTTGGGCCATGCAGTCCAACAGTGCACTTGATCATAAGATTCTTTTTGTATGGGAGGACCACCTGCCTATAGTTCTCAAAGGCCAACTTCGAGGCATCAAATATCTGTACTGCAACGACCTTTCTCTCTCTGTGTCCATCTCTCCTTATTTTCCATGAATACTTGCCCATATTATATTCACTCACTGCATGCACTATGCCTGATGTAACAAGGCCAAAATAAATATATAATGCTGGTGGCCTCCAAAAACAAACTGCAATTTTTCGGCCACGCACAATGCATGCAATGCACATGCATGTTGTATATTCAGCACTATGCATGAAGAATGGATTGAAAGCCATCAACCTCAAATATATATTTAGTTGAAACTTCTAATTAAACTGCTAGTTAGGGACATGCTGTTTAATTTGTAGCAGCGTTACTTTGATGGGAAGCAAAAAGATACCCTATTGAAAAAGAACCAAAGTTTATTTGTTATTGCTGCTAGCTCTATCTCCATGCACTCTTGTGGCCATAAGAATTTTAGAAGAAGCCTATACCATACACATGTGCTTTCGTAACCTGTAAGTACGTGGGTGTAATATAATGTTTTCATGCAATTCCCGAATTTGCACTCTACTACGCTATAATATAATTTTCATGCAAGATTAACATTAATTTGCTTGGCTATATATTCAGATCCTTTGTTGCGCGCGTTCAATCCTTTTTAGCGGTGCACGCGCGCTTATGGAGAATGGATTGTAGTTTCTTCACAACATTAGATTGAAAACGACGCAAGTATTTGCACTGTAGGTGTCCATGCTCGGGCACACATATATGTGTGTGTGTAATCATATGCAATATGGAAATGCTAGATGATAAATTCATAGTTCGGTGGTGTGGTTGTTGGTTGCGGCAATGGCATGAAATGAAACAACTATATATCCTGTAGAAAAACGATCTCTCTATATATGTGATGACCCTGACACAAGATGGGAACCCCATAATAATAATTGCTAGTAACTAACTACTCCCTCTATTATGAAATAGTAGTCGTTTTAGAATTGTTCTAATTACTCAAAGTTTTAAATCTTTATCCATAAAGAACGTTTAAACTATTTATATTGAGAACATAAAAATCATAAAGATAGATTTGTCTTGAAAAGTTTTTCATAATATTATAATTTTCAATGCATTATAAATAATATTTTAAAAGTTTTTATGATTAAAGTTTTATTTTGGAGAGCGGGTCAATGTTCAAAACGATTACTATTTCATAATGGAACGTGTAGCTATACGTGGGGTTACCATCAATAAACTTGACTAAACAGTTACTTTATCTCTTCCAAGAATAATTTGCCGGTTTTGTTGAAGTGTGTTTTGTGTTGTGTACATGCATATTAGATGTAGAGGCCAAACATAATTAAATATCTCTATTGTAAAAACAAAAATGAAGTGTGTTTTTATCTTGCGTGAATTTTCACATTTATGAAAAATCGATGGATATGGATCACCCGGATAGCTTAATTGGCCACAGAACAAGTCAAGTGATCGAGGATCTGCACTGCAGTGAATGTGACGCCTAGTCCTACCTAGCTTTGCATTGGTGTAAGGGTTCGTCGCTGAATTTATATGACATGCGTATCTGCCGACTGCCGTTAACAAAACAGCTGCAAGAACAGTGTTTACATTGAAATCGGGCCACATAAAAGGAGAAAGAGGGAATGGAGCAATGATGGCTCGGTACTTGATTGAGAGAGGTCAGAAAAAGATTTGTGTTATTTTCTCTTGGAGTACTAGTGCAATGAGTTGCAAAAAGATTTTACCAAGTTTTTTTTCTTTCAATGTATTAATTTACTGTTTTGCGGCTTTATGAAGAGGTCATAAGCTATTCTAGTATCGTCGAAGCTATGTTATACAATGTTTTAATAAAAAATATATTTAATATTATATATAAGATTAGTCACATCCAACTTAATACTAAAGGTATGTCAAAAGTATTGATAGTCTAATGTATGTCTATGAGACCATAATTAATATATTCTAAGTGGGCGCGCGGTAACCTATTTTTCTTCACATTCGTATTGAATACTCCAAATAATTATTTAATAGTAATAGTATCAAATTTAAGGTTTATCAAATCAAAGTGCTTCCAAACTTTCCCATCCTATGGTTGGGCCAAGCTTTCCCATCTGATGGGTGGATCATGCCGAGCCAGGGTTAGCTCATGGCTCGGTTGCTTGTCTGATCACATAAAAGCTCTCAAGCCACCACAATGCACTCCATCATGCTTGGCCCACAAAACCAGCCACATTTGTGCTTCTCCCCCCATCTAAGCGTACGTACAGGCTTCAGAGAGGACTCCCAAGTCTCGAGCTCTTCACCTCCCCCCTCGTTAGTCTCTCATCTCCCACGAATTCCCACCAACCACAGCCCCTCCCCACCTCCTCCGACCACTGCCCCTCGCCACCTCCAGTCTTAGCCCTTCCTCTAGATCCGTCCCTTCCCACATTCTTCAAACATCGGTTTGTGCCCCTTTCCAACCTTCGAGTGCTGCTCCTTCCCACTTCCTCCAGTTGACACGCCTTGCAACCCTAGATCCAATCGCCTCCGCTTCCTCTCGATCCCCACCTGACATCCAGTCGCCACCCGTCCATCACCACCTCCATTCTCCACCGCTGCCTTGTTTCCTATCTCCTATCTCCGGCCTCCTTCCTACTCTGACTACCACCCCTGCCCCTCTCGGCGACCTATTCACGATTGTCGCCCTACTCCTCCCTACTGGCATTATCGTTCCCTGCTCTCAACTGGCGCCGACGCCTCTCCTCTTGGCCAGCACCACGTTCCTACTCCCGGCTACCACCACCACCTCTCGTGCCTCCTCCTTGCCAGCGCTGCCACCCTCTCCTATTGGGCCCAAAACCTTAGCCGCTGCACGAGCTTGTGAGGGCTCAAGAAATGGTTCGAGCTACTCGTTAGCTTACTTAGGCTTGGCTCATTTACCAAATTAGCTTGAGCCATGCCTGCTTCCTGACTTGATCACTCGAATGAGTCCGAGCTGAGCCAGCCCTAGCTTACGTACTCGAGCTCAACTCGTTTCCACCTTCTACCCATTGCACAAGAAAGGGATGACCTTCATATGTGCTTTTAAGTGGTGATAAAATAAAGAGCATGATTCACATATTAATATCACTCAGAAGTCAGAACTAGACCTCAAATGGCAAATACACCATGCGTTGTGTTATCTTTACTCCATGTTTTTGTTCTGTGTGTTTTTAAAAATCCTAGCAAATTATACATCACTTCTCATGTATTATTAGCACTTTGGCTACTAGGATAGAAAGCTTCGACACATCAACTCGATCCACATGTATATCAAAAGCACAACCAATATCTGGTGCACATCAAGCCCCAAGATCGAAAGGAGAAAAGCACAAAGCCGATTCCGGAAAAGCACTGCTTTAATCCACTGCTTTCGATATATCAACCTACATGGAGAGTAGCATTCATCATGCAGAGGTTGCATGATCACTTCATAGCATCTGTGTGTAATTTCACCGAGCAGCAAGGCGAGACCGGCAGATCTATGTGCCTCCGGAGCTTTAAACCCAGCACAAAAACACAGAAACAAAGCGTATAGTACGTTGCTGGTCCGGGAAAGTTGCATCGCATGCATGCAGAATCTTTGCCATAGCGCTCTCTCTCTCTCTACCTCTGCCTAGGTGACAATTAAGAACGACGATGAACGAAAGCAACTTATGGAGATATGAGATCTTATGCATGATCTTGAACTTTGTCCGGGAACGATAAAATTCCCCTACCCATACATGCATAGCATGATGCACCCATATATATATATGATCTGCATGCATGCATGCATGCATATGCATGTGCTCGCTCCCGGCCAGCCTGCTGTACGTACGTTTCATATGCCACACGCTGACACGCATCAAATCATCAACTCTATATGGTGGCCCACCCAACTTACCCAAGTTTTTATGAAATACTTCACAAAAACGATGTGGTTCAAGGCTTTAAGCTAGCTAGCTAGCTCCACCAATTAATTTTTTCTCTATCTCTATATGTGATTTATGTGTGTAAAATTCCTGCCTCCTCGATTTTTATATATACTTTCCAACGCTATTTACCTCCACTAAATTCCATCCCCCTAAAACCATGCAAACATGAGATTTTTACATACCAGCTCGTTGCTAGATGAGGCGACTATGAAGAGAAAAAGGAGATAGAGGATGGCGACCCTAGCGGCCAAAGCTCACAAGCCACCTCACTGCTCTAATTTCCGCGATCTCATCGAAGTTAGGGAGATGATGGGATCCTCTTCTCATCTTGAAACTTTAAATTTTTGTTCATATCTAATCACTACAGGAAACGCTCTAAGTGTGGGCGGCCAGAAAATTCAGTGTCGGCGGCCAAATGCCGCCGACAGATCAATGTCGGGGGCTCAAAGAAAGCTGCCGACACAGATAGAATCAGTTTCGGCGGCCATATTTAAACCGCCGACACTACTCAGCCACCTCTCGCCCGCTGGCTGAATTTCAAAATTTTGCTCCCGCCAAATATATAATATCGGCGGCATAAAATTGACCGCCGACATTGTTCCCTCTAGAGACGGACGGATAACGGGTGGACGTCTAAGTGGACCCACGTGTCAGTCAGGCCAGGTCGCTAACAAGCGGGCCCAAACCGTAGCCCGGGAAGGCATCTTTGTCGGCGGCATGAACTTGGCCACCGACATAGATATAATAAAAAAATCAGGGGGCGCGGCGGTGCTCGAACCCACGACCTGCAGGGAGCACGCGCCGCGCCGCGCGCTGATAACCAAGTGAGCAAGTTTGTTTATTCAACCCATATAGGCTCCACAGCTTTATGTGTGTTTCTGATAGTGTTTGTGTCGGCGGCTATTTTACATGCCGCCGATATAGGTATGTGAGGGTCGGCGGTATTTATTGTAGCCGCCGACATAGACCCTCCCACTCAAGCCGAGCTTCTCTGTCGCCCTCACCTGAGCCCACGGGTCTAGGCTAGACGCCAAGTGGCTTCCTAGGTCATGGTGTTGGCATGAGGCCTCCTTGGCCCGGGGATTGCCATGTTGGGTCGACCTCTATATGGCGAGTTCCTTTGGGACCGTAAACCGCTCCAGCACGAAAGCCATCACGTTGTGACGGTTTGAAAGGAATGCGCCGTAAAGCTCGAGCCGAGACGGCACTCCCCAGGGCAATGAGGCATCATGCCAATTCCATGTGTTAGGAAGGCATCTTGCCGCTAGCAAAGACCGCCGTGGGCCCGGGGGAGGGGTATGGAGAACATGGGTTGGAGGTGGAGGTGCTGTGTCGGCGGAAAACTTGTGAGCCGCCGACATTGATATTCCAATATAGGCGGCTGGATATAATACTGCCGACATTAATTTATCTATAACGGCGGCCAAAGATTATACCGCCGATACAGATGAATCTGTGTCGTCGGTCTTTATCTAGACCGCCGACACATCCCTGCCCCCCAAGCCCGACTTCTCGCCTTAGCTCCCCCGGGCCCACGAGGCCTTCGCTAGGTCCTCGAGGAGATCCTAGCACCATGCCATGGCCATTAGGCCACATTGGACCAGGGCGCGGCGTGTCAGCTGGAACCCTAAGGCAACTTCCTCTTGAACGGTAGCCTCGAACTAGCCCGAAACTCGATACGACGTTAGCGTTGCGAGGGAAGTTGCCTTAGGTTTCTAGCCGAGACGCCGCACCCCGGTCCAATGTGGCCTAATGGCCATGGCATGGTGCTAGGATCTCCTCGGGGACCTAGCGAAGGCCTCGTGAGCCCGGGGGAGCTAAGGCGAGAGGGCGGGCTTGGGGGGCTAGATAGTGTCGGCGGTTTAGTCTGGTACCGTGGACATAGGGTCGTCTTTGTCGTCGGCTTTAGTTTCGGCCGCCGATATAAATAAGATCTATGTCGGCGGCAAATTCAGCCGCCGACATTGAGTGTGCAGTTACAAAATAAGAGTGCTCGTGCACTAAGTGGCTACCACACTTAGCGCACGAGCGACACCGTCTCTCCCCGCGCGCAGCTGCCTCCTGCCGCGCGGCCGCCTCTCCCCGGCCGCTGCCTCCCGGCGCCGCCGCCTCTCCCCGCGCCGCCGGCCGCCTGAGTGGCGGCGGCGGCCCGCACCTAATGTAGTGAACGATTTAGTGAACTATGTGGTTTGTAAAAATTATGTAAACTATTTGGGCCTATTTATCGAATATTTTGTGTTTAGCAATGATTTGTTTGTATTTGGGCTCGAAATCGTTGTGGCGAGCTTTGTGATATGTGAGGATGTTATTGTGTGAATGGCAAAGGGATTATATGTGGGGAATTCTGTTATTTTGCAGGTTGAAGTGAATGGTTTAAAAATGGGCAGCAAAATATTGCTGCTGCCATATATCAATGTCGGCGGTATTTGGTTTGTACCGCCGACATAGATTGATGGTAAGTCGGCGGTATTCTACCAAGCCGCCGATATAGCCTTGGACCAACAGTGCCATGACCATAAATCACCCGGTTATTGTCGGCGGCATCATCCTTAACCGCCGACATACACTTGGACCAACAGTGCCATGACTATAAATCACCGGGTTATTGTCGGCGGTTAATTTAGCTGCCGCCGATATAGTTGTACTAATGTCGGCTGTTTTTTTTCCGGCCATCGATATAACTCCTGCTCGAGATCCTGCTCATTGGACACGTGTCGGATTCTCGTTGGTGAGATGGACCCCACTTGCCAGGGCGCCGTGATGGCCTCGGCCCTGTTTGACAAGTTCTATGTCGGCGGCTATATAAGCCGCCGAAATAGACCTGCCGCACGATAGCTATGCGCTAGTTGCATCAATGTCGGGGGGGCCGCCGATATTGAGTCTCTGTGTCGGCCGCTCTGGGTCGGCAAAGCTTGTCGGCGGCAGGCCGCCGACATTTAGTAATGTCGGCGGTTTTTGGTGTCTATATCGGTGGTTTTGGCCCTCGACATAGAATTACATTCCTGTAGTGAATTTTCTAGGGATAGGGTTTATTGTTTGTCCTGTCCTCTATGGTAACAACTTTTTTATAATCTCCCTTCTAAGATTATGCGGAGTGATGTTTGCCTTCATCGACGTCTTTAGTAGGGTTTGGTACTCGTGGTTCTCTAACTGTTCGTGGGCTATTGGGATTTGTTGCCTATGTTATGCGAATTTGTGTCGAGTTGCCATGTAGATGTTAGATGCTTTTTCCGATCTGCAAATGCGGTTGATGGAGGCAGATAAGAGAAGAACGATGGAGGAGCTAAATTGGAATGCTTGTGCACCATTTATGATAAGAAAAAACCATGCCATTCTGAATGTGCCAAAAAATACTTATATGATACTATGCAAACATTGTACCAAGCATGCTATAAATGCTTGATTTAGGTAATTGGATTGCATGTTGATCTTAATATTGCTTCTAATAGGTGTTGGTTTAATAGGTGGTGTTGCACTGTACCCTTAATTTAATTTGTCAATGATCTAATGAAAAAAAAACAAAATATGAGGAATACCTACATCTAATTTTTTGCTCCAATATTAATAGTCATCCCCTAGATATATACATGCCCTACACTTTCATCACTAGATGGAGAGCGGGCCTAGCTTGAAGTGAGCCAAACTAGTTTAGGATACGGAACAGGAGATGGGGATCAAAACCACTCCTCAAGTTTAGGGAACGGGAAGGCATCTCTTGGAGACATATTTTCATCTTCATGATCCCTAAATTTGATTTAGGGGAATCTTAATTTATGTGATCAATTGGACTTGCCTTAGAAGTGTACAGTACTTACCTCACACAAATGGCATGCAATCAATTGATGAAAAAGATAATTTTCCACTTAAGAAGGAGAACAAAAGTGTACTATGGTAGTAGCTAGCTCTCATTTCTCCGTAACATTATTCCTTCCGCGCGCGGGTTGTTATCCACCCTGATGGCGATTGACCATGAAAATATAATATGCATCATGAAAAGTCTAGCTAGCTATGCCCATTTGTTTTTCATTAAATGCAACTATATGGTACACGACTGTTGCCTGTTGGTGATTGTCGTCGAAGTGTCCCTCCAGAATGGAGAGATCACTAGGAGTAATAGGGTTTTGGAACTGGAGACGTAAATGTCTGGTTAGGAATAGAAAATGCTCTGCCCCCAATGAATGGGGGTGCTCTTGTATTTATAGGGGTAATGGTGATTAGGGTTTACAGTGAAGATACAAGAGGACAACTTTGCCCCTGAATCTAGACTGTCGATCACTAAATCAACAGCCCTTTACAACACCTAATCCCTTTTTGTCTATGCGAAAGACCCTAACTACCCCTGATACCCTAAGGTCCTTGTTGAATTATTGGGCTGCGGGCCCATCTCCCAGTGGCCACGCTCATGGCCCATAATCGATGCTTGGCCCATAGATCACTGGACCCCTATCACGGTCTAGTTGTCTTCGGGTAACTTTATCATTATCTAGGTAGAACCGCCTTCGGGGAAACCTTTCTTCGCTATCCCTCTGCTTCTACGCTAAGCTCTCGAAGATCTTCGTAATCTTCGGAATCACTGGGCTTGGCGACCACCATCTTCGGGATTTTCGCCATGATCTTCGGGTAAAAGGGGAGGCCCCTCCTACAACAGTGATAGTATATTTTATCTAACCATTCATTTCGGGTTATCTACATAATTATATATTATGCAGCACGCACGTAATAGTACGTATAAAAAAAAAGTAATCCAAAGTGTTAGATCCAAGGGATTGAACGACCCATAAATGCATAAAAAGGTCATACATACATAATTAATTACTCCCCCTAAAAATATAGAATAATTTGCATATAATTAGTACTAAAAGACCTGTCTCAAATTGATTCTCAATGCACCATCACTATCGATCAGTCACCAGCTAATCGATAGACAGTAGATTCATAAATTACACACAAACAACACTTAAAGTAAATTAATTAAGCATCCGATTCGTTTTGCTTACTAGCACGCATGCATATGTGTAGTACGTGATCATTCACGCCAACTAACATATATATGTAACAGATCGAAAACAACAAAACTATAGATGGCACTGCACTTGACAGTACTCGGACTCGGTGGCGACCTAACGTAGGCAAAGAACGCTATTGCAGCACATTCCTACTATATTGAGAGGTGTCGATCAATCCAACGCTACATTCCTCAAGGAAAGTGACCTCTCATTAACTATATATGTCTAGTTAGATTGCTTGCTTGTAATTAATACACGTATGTTATGAAGTTTTATTTTTTTTGAGAGAGTATGTTATGAAGTTATGAGCATAAATTGACACTATGATATATGATACACTCAGATCGATCGACACGTCAAAGATAGTGCATGCTGTGCCCATCAAACTAGCTTGCATCATTAGCAAAAGAAACAAATTGCAATGATTTAAAAGAATGGTAATGGTAGCTTAAATGTTGTGTGATCATTCATTCCCTTGAAGTTAATTAACGCGTCCAATAAAGGTGTAAATGGTAATTTCTTTTGCTCAATCAAATTTGACATGAGACAGCAAAATCTTTGACCGTGGATATATATCCATTTTTTAGAACGATCGATATACATGCAGCTATATATCTGGGTGCATCGTACTGTCAATTACTCCATATATATTCATCTAGCTACATATATGGATGGAAGGCATTATTAATTACAACCAAACAAGCTAGCTAGGTTAGTTGCGTGTGCCATCAAGAACATCAATGCTACGGTATTACGGTCTTTTTCTCGGGTGCAGCATAACGTATGAACAGTAGTAGGAACGAGCCACAGTACCACGACGATAGCTAGCCAGCTACACCTTCAATACATGCATGATTACACTAGCTACCGGTATTCTTACATACAAAACAATATTACTCTAGTTTGCGACAATTTTTAAATTACAAGTCCACTAGAAAAATATGATGATTGATCTAGAAAAGACATTGTGAATAATGTTTGATAATACAGTTTGACCGACACCTACATGTCTATATAAGACATAACAATTTTAGGATTAATTACATCCCTGCTATATTATTAAGTTTCTTTATCTCACAATTGTCATTATAAAGTCGATATTCTCCTCATGCCATTATAATTTAAAATTCATTGAAAACATGTCATTTTTAGTGTTGACAAATTAAACTAGACAAATGACCCTCAATCCTTTTCTTTTTCCTCCATCCACTCTTTCTCCTACACATCTTCGGCGAGCTGCCCACACCCTCCAGCACTACGCTATCATCACCCTCCAGCCTGGTATGTCATTGCCCCTAGTTGCGTCATCGCTGCCCTCAACCAGTGTTGTCGTCGTTGTCGACATTGTCCTCCAGCTCGTGCCGCCACGACATTCTTCAGCCTGTGTCGCTGTCCTCTCGAGCATCGTTTCCCTCTAGCCCTGCATTGCCATCCTCTCAAAGTGTCGCATCGTTCCTAGCTCGCGTGGCCACTGCCCTCAGCCCGCACCACCCTCCAGCCCACGCTGCCATCTCTTGAGCAATATTGTGTTGTAGCTCGCGAGATCGTCACACCCTCTCTCCATGTCATCGTCGTTCTCTTGTGTACCGCTATACTCTAGCCTGCGCTGCCACCTCCAGCCTTGTGTTGTCACGGCCCAGCACGGACGTCACCCTCAAGCCGGTGTCCTTGCCATCAGAATTGGGTAGAATGGCTCATCGGAGGAGCTCGTTGGAGTTGGGAGATAAGGGACCAGGAGATAGAAGAGAGGAAGAAGATGGGAAAGAGGCATTTCTTGTAATTTTGAAGTGGGTAAAGGGGTATAAAATTTAGAATTCGCATGTCCGTAATGGTTTTGAAATTACAATGACATGAGGGGATATCGACTTTATAATGAGATAAAGGAACTTAATAAAAACATGAGAGCAATTAATCCCTATTATTATGGATGTTTCTCGATCCCTATCCAACCACCATGGATATCGGCCCGTTTGTGGTCGACCATTTTCACTTGCGCTGCTATTTTATCGTTATGGATTACATGCGTGATAGTGCCCCTATTTATCGGGCAAAGTATTACTATATTAATTTATCACAACTCAACCTCTATCTTACTATATTAATTTATCACAAGACATAGTCAAAACGTAAGCTGCTGACCTACCTCTTGACAATTTCTAACTACGCACCCTCTCTAGATCCCCCCCCCCCCCCCCCCCCCCCCCCCCCCCCGCCCCGCGGCGGCCCCTGTGGTGTTTAGAGTCTGGGCCAGGCTATGCTGAATAGGACACGAGCTAAATTAAGGCTTATTGCCGTACGTGCAACGAATCATCAACGTAGCTCTCGATGAGGGTTTTTCTACCGCTGTGTACACTTGATTCATTTTGTTTAATTACCAGCAATCATTCCACGAGAGAACAAACTGATGCATAATAATACATCCATTCATTCGACGTTTCTATCCATTGCTGCTTGCGTGTCTACCTCGCTATCTTCCCATATGCTCGATCGATCACAGCTTGGCTAATTTTAATCAGTGCATGCATGGAGGGTGCGACCTGTGCCATCTCGCTATCTTCACTGTACCAATTGCATGCTGCTCTTAATTTGCTGAAATATTTAATGGACCGCGAAAAAGAGAACCACTAGTGGCGCCCTTAACCAGTGACCAGTCCCTTGCGTATATATATCCTTCTTCCACATACGCACACACGTACGTATACTGATGCAACATGCACATAGAAATATTACTGATTGTATATACAGCACTGACTTGAAAACAAAGCAATATGTAACAGCAACTGAAATCCCTGATCTCATATGTATCACGGGGGGAGAGAGAGAGAGCAGGTAAAGCGAAGAGTCCCAATCAACCCCATGAATGCTTGGAGAGGAGCACAATCTATTGCACCCTCCTCCTCACTGTTCATATTTAAGATACTCACTGTTCATCTGCCTCCCATTATTATATACCTTCAAAACCCTTGTCGGTCGGTTGGGAGTTACATACCCCTGCCCTGCATGCATGCAATATGGCTTTCGCTAGCTTTCATCAGTGTACCACATGCTCTACACATATCCAAGATGCAACCCCACACGCCATTACATCACCCAATAGATTACTGGACTCGTACCATGCATACATACATATATACAAGTGATATATACATGCATACGCTACTAGCTAGTTCTCTTCCATAGCTGCATATATGCCCAGGGTTAATGGTTACGCATTCAAGATCAAGCTAGGTCAGTGAATCAATGGAGTAGTGTTCAACTGCGCATGCGTGGCCTAGGGTTTGCAGTTTGCTCCACATGCATGGGTGGATGCAAATATGGGCCCACCAGGCCTCTATGCCACTGTTGGGCCTTGGCTAGCTCCGGATGGGGGCCCATGGTGTCTGTGTCAAATGACAAATGGGCTTGCTTAGGGCAGGCAGGCGCTGGATGTAGCTTGTGACTGGAGGCATCAGGCATGCCGCTGGTGTCCTCTACTGTTCATCTGAGTCGGGGGAATTAATGGTGTCCCTGATGTACCTCTCTTTTTGCAGGTTTGATTTTCAGGGCCTTCAGATCCGTCGATCGATCCTACAAGTATACAACTCCACGCAGTATTCATCACTTCCTGTCAGAACGAAAGAACTTCAAAGGATAAATTCAATGTCTAAAGCCAAGTAAATTTGTATTTTTACATTGATTAATCTCATATAGATAAAAGATCACTTCGGCTGGTTGGAATCTAGACAAATTTCTACGCTCTAAATGAGGCAGCCGGATAAAGAGTCTCACTGATGTTATGTCTGAGTGATCTGATGTTCGATAGAGTATTTTAATAGCAAAGGCAGTGTGAATTAAATTGGACTTAGCGGAGAGGCAAGCGTGAATGCAGGGACTTGGAGTCCAAATTAAATTAAGCGTGATGGCAAGTGTTTTATGAAGGCTAGCTAGCCAGTAAGTCCAACTAACAAAACATCGTCTAATCAATTAATTAAGAACCTGAAAAGATGCTAAGCTAATTCAACACAGAACAACATGCATGGACCCTTTCTGTGTTAATATAATTTTTTTTTTCTTGAATGGCTATCTTCTGATCGTCCATATATACGTATAAATATTTTTACATGCACATAGTAAGATTAAAATAAACACGGTGAATCATGCGTCGGAGTACTCCCGTACGTGCAAATTAATCGATCGACAAGGTCGACATGACATTGTGGGTGAGAAAGCAGATCAACAAAGATCAACAAAGAAAGGTTTGATTTACCGGGTCTAATTCACGAGAAAGCAGATCAACAAAGATCAACAAAGAAAGTTTTGATTTACCGGGTCTAATTGATCATGAGAAAGCAGATATAGATAAACTAGTCTTCATTCATTCCCAAAAAAAAAATTACGTACCAGTCGGTGGTCCAACGACGACGTACCACGTACGTACTGACACTTCAGTGAATCTCAAGGTTCAAATTGCAACCCCTAGCTATACTATTTCTACGCTCTAAATGAGGCAGCCGGATAAAGAGTCTCACTGATGTTATGTCTGAGTGACATTATATAGGCAGGCAGAGTCCTGCCTAGAGGATCTGATGTTCGATAGAGTATTTTAATAGCAAAGGCAGTGTGAATTAAATTGGACTTAGCGGAGAGGCAAGCGTGAATGCAGGGACTTGGAGTCCAAATTAAATTAAGCGTGATGGCAAGTGTTTTATGAAGGCTAGCTAGCCAGTAAGTCCAACTAACAAAACATCGTCTAATCAATTAATTAAGAACCTGAAAAGATGCTAAGCTAATTCAACACAGAACAACATGCATGGACCCTTTCTGTGTTAATATAATAGTATAATACTAGTACGTACAGTAAGATTGAAATAAACACGGTGAATCATGCGTCGGAGTACGCCCGTACGTGCAAATTAATCGATCGACAAGGTCGACATGACATTGTGGGTGAGAAAGCAGATCAACAAAGATCAACAAAAGGTTTGATTTACCGGGTCTAATTTATGAGAAAGCAGATCAACAAAGATCAACAAAGAAAGTTTTGATTTACCGGGTCTAATTCATGAGAAAGCAGATATAGATAAACTGTCTTCATTCATTCCCAAAAAAAAATTTACCAGTCGGTGGTCCAACGACGACGTACCACGTACGTCCTGACACTTCAGTGAATCTCAAGGTTCAAATTGCAACCCCTAGCTATACTTGCCATATCTGTTTGCTAAAAAAAAATTGCCATATCTGTTTTTTGAGGGTTGCTTTGCTGAGTAGTTACAGGTTTTATTATTTGGAGTTCATCACAATTAATATGGCATCTTTGATATATATCTTTCGTATCTACGATTTGATCAACTCTTGGAAGGCCGACCGGGTACGTGCATGTGTTTGTTCTAGACATTAATTAGGGGGGTTTTAATACATTAACCTGAAGCTAAAAAAGTTAGGACATCTAATAATTAAAATAATTAGAAAAATATATCATAGACAAGGGCGACATCTAGGAATGAGTTCGTGCACGACCAATTTGACCTGAAATAGCCAACCAGTCGCTAATCCCACAAAAGTAACCACCCCGTGTCTTATAGTTAATGGATACTCCTTGCATGAGCCCGACCGGCGAACTATGCATTCTTGCATTTACTTATTAATTACTTTTTTATCATGTTGTCCATGCAGATTGTGGGTGTTAATTAGAGAGCATGTATGGTGACAAATAATTAACTGCGCGAACCTTCTAGAAAGAAATTAGATCAACATGCGATACCATGAAGCAATCACAGGGATAACGTGACTAACAGGTAGATTTTGTCAAACTACTAAGAACTACCATGTGTTTTTTTGCACGGGTTGACTAGCTAGATCAGGATTAATTGCACCTGAGTTGTGATTAATCGCTGGTTAATTAATTTAATTTATTTATCTCGAGTGTCACAGGCAATACACGCACGTAGTGCCCGAGACATTAGCTCACGGGCCCCACATGTTGGTGCACCGACAAGGGCATACTCATGACGCTGAAGACTTTCTCTTGGCCCTCTCGTATGACTAGTTAGCCACTATGTTCAGACTTCAGAGTTTTGTTGCGTAGCTCGCGTTGGTGTGGCTAAATTTCGAATCAGCTTTTAGCTTTTCAAAGATCCACTCCACCCATCGTCATTGATCGATCGATGATGCGTGCATGCATGTAGCCGTGTTGGGATCAAATAATCCTCACATATATACTCCTACGGACATATAGGTGTGGACCACTAGGCAATCGATCTCGATCGGTCTTTCTCGATAAATTTTAGCAAAAAACTGCGTGGATATGGACATGCATGAACTATGTCAGAGTTTATTATGACTCATACGAATCATCATATATACAAATGTCTCTTATTTTAGTAAAAATCTAGTCGCGCAAATGCACAAGAGGCACTGTACTCTTTGAAAAGTACATAATTGGTCCTCCAACTATGTTAACAAACCGGTCACTAAACCAAAATATCGGATTAATTTAGGCTCTGTTCTTTTTAAGTCTTTGAGCTAGTAGCACCAGGCCAAAAAAAAGTCATCTGACCGGTCAAAATAACTTTTTGAAGTGTTTTTGCTGTCATGCATGGCATCCATGTGCGTGTTTTCATTGACATGGCATCCATGTGGAATCAATTATGCTTCCTATCTCTCCCTCTCGTTCTCCTTCCCTCCACATCTATCTCCGCTTCTTTCTCTGCCAAAGGCAGGAAAGTAGAAGGGAAGCTAGGCTAGAGGGGCAAACGCTCAGCTCTGCCGCTCTCGAAGCCATCGATTGTCGTCTGACATGCTCCCTCCCTTCCGTCATTGAAGCGTCACCAAGCTGAATCACTACATCTTCCCAAGTGCCACCACTACCGTTGCTTTGCCTCAACCTCAATAACAATACCTGGCTCATTGGCATTGGCCACAACTAAGGTCTCATAAAATGAAAGGTAAGTTAGATAATTAAGTTAGATAAGACGAAAAGAATGAGACCTAAGTTGTGTCATTCGCATCAAGGCGTCACATTGCCCCACTGTTGCTCCACCGCCACTATCCCCGTCACCCTGCCAAGCTTCTACGTGCTATTGCTCATTGCTTCAGTCTCAACTATATATACATGCCATTGACTTTGGTTCAATCGCGGCTAGCTAGCAGCAGCCACATGCTAGAGTTGGAGAGAATGGGAGGCCGAGGAAGAGAGTCTAGGGAGAAAGAAAGAAGAAGAAGGGAGCGGGGGTGGTGATGGCGAGCCAATGACTAGAAACAAATTAAGGTGGAGCCTGATCAATCGGCTCTAGCCTCATATGGCCGCTCCCACAGCCCATTGGCAAGAGGTGGAAAGAGATGGATTTGAGCGAGATAGAGGTTAGAGATGGATATGGATAAAGCGTAGAGAGAAGGGTGACATGGTCGGCCCACGTGGATATATGCCATGTCTACGTACAGAAATGTCCACGTACACACTAAACTACACCCAAAAGCTGTTTTGACCAGTCAAATGACTATTTTGACCCGGTTCTACTAGTTCATGATCAAGTTAATGAACCCCGATATCTGCATGTTTAAGGATTATTTTGGTGTATATGTCTGTTCAGTAACCAAATATATACTTTTCCTATTATTCAATTGTGTTTTGCCCTAGGAAATCCTACTACGGTAATTTCTGAACAATCGTGTATATATACTCAATTGTGCGTATTGCCCTACGTCATGGTCATGATAGCTGCATTGCCCTAGGAAATACAACTTCTGCTGAACGGATCGAGTCTCCGGTCTCCGTCTCAATTCTTAATTATAATTAGTTCCACAAAATTTTCAACGATGACGAGAAACTATCCGAAGAAGAATCGATCTTATTGGTCTACGTTCTTGGTGCTGGATGACCTAGTAAGAGAGGTTAGGACAGCAGACAGTCAAAATCTTGTAGTACTAGTAAGTCGCTCACTAGCTAGTGTAGGCCGGGCACACAACAAAGGCAAAGAATAAATGAGCTCACTGCCTCCCGAGTCCCGACATTTCGGTCACTGCTAATTTTATCACGTTGATTTATTCTTCAGGGGAAAAAAAAGAAACCTTTTTTCAGTGCTTTGTGATGTCACAGTTAAGAAATTTAATTAATCAAATCTATAGGAGAAATAGTAGTATATTTTGCTGAAACGGCGGGTGATCGTGTTTGCATGCCGGCAAGAGCCAGCGTATATGTTTCTATACTTTCTTCCATGTCCACACCATGATATGTACTACCACCTACCTGGACCTATCATGCGAAGCCCGGCCCGACCCGACCAGCACGTCGGGCCGGGCTCAGATCTCAATCCGAAGCCCGGCCGCAAGCCGGGCTGAACCCAGGCGCAAAAACGTAAAATAAGCGGTGGTCGGGACGAGCTTTTGGGCTTCGGGCGGGCCTGGGATTGGAAATGAGGCCCAACGTGCCGGGCTTGGGCCTAGTCCTGTGGGACTGGGCTTTTCCAAGACCGGCACAGCCTTTGAACAAGTCTACGACCACCTCTCTCGTCTCACGATTCCACCTAGACAGCCTCAATCCCCAACCCTGCCCACAATACCGAGTAGTACCGACGTCATGCCATCCCTTGACTCCCTCCCACCGCACCCTTTGTACTTCTTGTCTATCTACTTCTAACGCCATTATTAAAATAGATTTGTTAAACCTCGATCTTCTAGAATTTTAAAGGAAACTTAGTTGACTTATTCGCCTTTTGATGTGTGCTGAAATTCATGCTCTTATGTTGCCACTCGCTGCCACTGGGTTGGGGATAGGGCTCATCAACACGCCCTCGAGTCTTAGAGGAAGCCTGGCGTTGTAGACAGAAGAGGTTAGGGTGTGGTTGCGAAAAAACATGTATGCCTCCTAGAGTCAAATCATTAGGAGACGAAAGGATCTAGGTAGAGCTAGGACATGGCAGATGGACAACACCAGATAGGAGGTCAAAGAGTATCTAGAACTAAGGAGGAGCAAATTAGGTTGACGAAGAGATACGATAATGCTGTGAGAAAAGGGAATGGTGGCGATGCGGGAAGCAGACAATAGCAGCAGCTGATGAGGGATAGAGGGGTAGCTTGGGAATAATTTTAGTGTTTAGGAATGAAAATAGATTATATGGGTGAGGATGTGGAACTTTATTGTCAAGCCAGAAATATAGGGGTAACCCCTTTCATTGCTCATGTAAAAAAGCATGATGTAATAATTTTTGGATCCTCACTTCCCTCCACCTCCCACCTGATCTCCAACAAATTGTGCTTGGGTCGCTTATATCGTTACTTTTGTTCTATCACAATGACAAAAATGGTATTAAAATGGGCTAGATATTAACTAACAAAGATAAAAACGTGAAGAAGACTCGATATTATCCTTTTCTTCAGCAGAGGTGATAAAAAAGACATAAAGAGTGAGGGACAGAGTCTGGCCTTTGTGCCTTCACATCAGGGTGGGGGAGAGGTGGTGGCTGGGGGTTATACAGGGGCAATGTAAGGTGTATGTTAGTGGCAAGTTTTAGGTGGTTTTTTCTGGCGATGGCGGTGGCGGGTGTCACCTTCGGGAAGTCCAACTTGCACTACCAGGGAAACGACCTTTAGTCCCGATTCCCCAACCGGGACACAAGCCTTCCCCACAGTGTAGAAAATATCTAAAAAATATGGTGAATCCAAGACTCGAACCTGGAACCTCCTGCCATCACGAGACTCCCCACTCATCTTTCTAACCAACCCAGCCAGCCACACGTATTTAATATACTAAGATATGCACTTGTATGCAGGAACAAGGCTTTAGTCTCAGTTCATAACATGAACTAGGACTAATGTGTGTCCGTGCCAGCTAGTATGTACCCGCCTGCCAAAGCGCTCTTCTGTCCCATTTCGTGACACAAACCGGGACTAATATGGGAGAAAAATCATGCTTTTGGGCCAGTAGCCATGAATTGGGACTGTTTGCACTATCGATTCATGCTCGTGGCTAACCGGGACTGTTGAGTCAGTATGAAAGGTCGTTTTCCTAGTAGTGTTGTGTCACCTAGGCATTGGTCTCGTTGTTGCCCACAATGGGCTAATGGTTACTTGTGGTGTTGCAGTATGCACCCTTCTTTGTCGGATGTAATAGGTGGGTTCAAAACTCTCTGCATTGGGTTTGGGGAGGTCATTGGTGGTGGCGGCATCGGTTTCATGTGTGAGAGGAACATAAACCTCTCCGAGCATGCTCAGTCGATCTTTTATGCGGTGTAAGGATAAGGAACTTTTGGGGTTTCGTTGTTTAGGGAGAGAGGGTTGGATTCGGTTTAGCAACAGTGGCGACGATGTCCACTTGGCTTTGTCTTCCTTTAGTGTGCCCGCAATGGAATGTCAAGCTGACAAGCTGTCTCATCTACACTAGCTTGAAGTTGATTTGTTTCTTAGTCCCCAACTAAAGGTGTTTGCGGAAGCTGTCTCATCATAGTTTTTGTTATTCATCTACTTGTTGTCAGCATCGGTGGGCGGAGTAGTTTCTTCCGAGTTTTAGCAGATTGGCTCTATATTTCTAAATTTGGTGTTGTTCAAAGGATCTTGCGAGATGGAATCTGCTTAATGAATGAACGGCTATATATCCCAAAGAGAGCTAAATGTTGTTCTCTATGAGATGATAAAAACATATACACACATTGATCACAAGAAAAGTGAGACCTAGAACAGGGACGGAGATAGGGGGTGCGGGTAGGAGCCTTGGCACCCCCAATGCTCCATGCATATTTATATGTATCCCTATATATACTATTAAAAAAATCTTAAAAATTTAAGAATTTTTGCAAATTATTCTCAAGAACTTAAAGATTTAACAACAAAATAGTAAAAAAATTTCTAAAATTCATAAATAAACATATGTTTGCATTTACAATTCTGAAAAACCTATAGAATCCATAAAAAAAATACTTGTACATCTTCATGTATAACAGTAGACAAAAATTCTATTTGGCCCCCGCAATTTCTACATGCTTCTAGCTGGCCCCCATAAAGATTTTTTTCTGGCTCCGTCCCTAACCTAGAATATTTACTTAAGTTATAACTGATGGCGCTGATCTTTAAAATTTTATTGTAGTAACTTCTTATTTTCACCTTTCATACATAAAAAAAAAATTGTGCGTAATAATCTCAAAAGGTATATTTTTTTCATAAACCCAAGGACGGTTTATTGTACTCCCTCCATCCAAAAAATAAGACGTGCATGGATTTCAAAAGGTCAACAGATGTAACTTTTGACTAATAATTAAGCTAAAAATTTGTATCTTTCGTGCTATGCATGTAATATGGTTGAATTGATATTTGATAGTTCTTTTATATGATTTTAATTTTGTATTTGTTAATAATGTATATCATGAAAGATATTAATAGTTAAAATTTTGCTTTGAAGACCGTGTCAAAAAATTATGTCTTATATTTTGGGATGGAGGGAGTAATAATTAATTTATATATCCGTTTATAACTTTATATATACTAATATAACTTTTCTTCTTTTGTAGGTAAAAATTTCAAAAAATTATTACATGGATTCCACTGCGACCTATATATGAATCTAGATTCGACCTATATATGAATCTACCTAGATTCTAGAGACAAGGGGTTGAGTAAAATTTATAATGGAAAAGCTCAGCTTGTCTCAGGTTTTAACAACAAGAATCTCACCTGTCAAGGCTAGGTGTTCCCTGCCCCAAAGAACAGTATATATTTAATTAGTCGAAACAGGAGTCCTTAAGCATCCGGAGACGAGCGCGTACACACAGCTAGCCACACTCATTGATTAATCAGGCAATCTATGACGACTTAACATGCAAAAGCTATAGCCCCAAAAGGGTTTTGCTTTAGTATTCCACTACGCAAAGCAAAAAAAAAAAGAAAAAAGAAGAAGAAGCAAGCTGGTGGTGCCTAGCTATGGCTAGCGATCGGACCATACAAACAGCACAATTAAGTTGATTATTTCTTGGCAATATACGAGTAGTTCTCCGTATGCTTTGCACTTCAGGACACGCGGTAGAACAGTGTTAGTTTGTTGGCACTACTCCATCCCCCTTCCTCTCTCCCTCTCTTTCTTTCTCTCTCTAACCATTTCTCTCTCTCTCTCTCTAACCATATCTCTCTATCTTTCTCTCTCTAACCATTTCTCTCTCTATATAGATAGGTGGGGCACGCACGCACGTAGCAAGCGCAATGTAATGCAACAAGCTTATTTGTCTTGGCGTCATCTAGTCTCTTCTTCTCTGTGATTATCTCTCCCTGTTTCTGCTCAAAAAGATTATCTTACTGTTTGGGTTTATTTAGGACATGATGTGCATGCATGGGCGTGCTCTACTTGCTTTAATACATACCAATCTGTCAAGTACTCTTATCTTATTAGGCGTGTGATATGATTTTAATTTCATCCCTCCTTGCCTTGCCAATATATATAAATCATTTAAATGGCTGTGATAATTTCTCATGTTTATTTTTGCAGGCGCGCTGTTCACAAACGAGTACTAATTAATGAGTCGGTAGTTTTCTTTATGTGGTCAACCAAATTTGGGAGCAGTAATTGGTTCCCATACTTTCTATGAAGATAACAAGCTAGGCAACGAGAGCTTCTCCAACGAAAACATGCTTAGCTCTTGTCAATTTCTAATAACAACTAGCATCATTTAAGATGCTTTGACGAGAGTTTGATGCCTCCAAGTCCCAAGATTATTATCAACATTTACTGGCTACAGGCATACTTGTACAACCCCCTCTTCCCTCTCCTTCCAAACCTTTTCCTTTTGTTCCTGCTCGCCATCAACCTTTTCCTCCCTCTATGCTGTCAGCCAGGTGATCCTCATCTCCCTCTCTCTCATCTCTCACAGTCTCACTCTCTTTCTGCCCCTCATCGATCTCTCTCTCACTCTCTAGTGAACTTCCCTTTCTTCCTCTGCAGCCTCATTTACACCTTTAGGGCTACACGCACACACAAGGCCCCTCTCTCTCTCTCCCTCTCCCTCTCCCTCCCTCTCTTGGTGATCCATACCGCAGCCTCTCTCTCTCTCTCTCTCTCTCTCTCTCTCTCTCTCTATTTATAATACTTGCTCCCCTCCCATCCACACCTCTCTCCTATCTTCAGCTGATGAGCTGAGCTTGAGCTCCACCTCCACAGCAGTACTAGTACTCTCCATCCTCCCCTCTTCCTCCTCCATGGGAGACCCCTACACCAATTTCTTCAGAGGCTACCACCACCTCCACCACCGCTACGTCTCCAACCCTTCCCCTACCTCCTACCCCTCCTCCTCCACCACCTCCTCCTTCTCCAGCTACGCCTCCTACCTCCACCCACCCCCCTCATCGCCCCCCATCCGGGAGGCCCTCCCCCTCCTCAGCCTCACGCCCACCTCGCCGCCGCCGCCGCACCACCTCCATGATCACCAAGATCAAGATCAAGATCACAAGCTCGCCGCGCACGCGCGCACCGCCGCCTCCTGCAGCAGCAACCAGCAGCCGTCGGCGGCGGCGGCCGCCGACGATCACGACGGCGAGGTCACCGTCGCCCTGCACATCGGCCTGCCCGCGGCGGCGGCGGGAGACGGCCAAGAAGCTGGAGCGTCCGGGGAGAGAGGCAGCCTGCAAGAGGCAGGGCAGGAGGCAGGGGGAGGAGGAGGAGGCAGCGCCGGCGAAGGAAACGACGACGGCGGCGGCGACGGTGACGGCGACGGCGAGGACGGCGCCACGATGCCGCTGGGGTGCGCGTCGATAGGGATCGGGAGGCTGACAAAGGGCCAGTACTGGATCCCCACGCCGTCCCAGATCCTCATTGGCCCCACCCAGTTCTCCTGCCCCGTCTGCTACAAGACCTTCAACCGCTACAACAACATGCAGGTGCGCGAGTGATCGATCATCTTCCTCCCCCTCTCCACCCTCTGATTCTCGCTGCTGCTGCTTCATCCATGCCTGATCTGATCATGCAGCTGTTTCTCTGAATCTGTGCATCTTTTTGGTCGATTCTTCGTTGATTTGAATGCTTGGGGACGAGCTCTGAATTTCCTGACCCTTTTCTGCAAATGAATTGGAGCTGCAACTGCAACTGCAACCGCATGCACGACGCATCGATCTGAGGGTTCTTGTGTGCAGTGATGACTGACTGCGAGAGGGTGGGAAGCTTGGGGTATGTGATGGTGGATCTAGGAGGGAGTGCTGCCACTCTAGTAGTGCTGCTGATCTCTCTCTCTCTCTCCTCGGCCGTATCTTTGATTTGATTGAACCGCGCAGGGGACAAAGAGGCATGCAGTAATGGCGCCCAAACAGCCATTGACATGGAGAACTCTGAGCTCCTACGGTGGCTAGCTAGCCAGTACTCTTGGAGTTTGCGCTTATTGTGCTGCCCTTTTCAATCTCGGCAATGCATAATACTTAGAGAGAGAGAGGAAGAGTGTGCACGTTTAGAGAGAGAGGGGGGGAGATCTGAGAAGAAAGATGTAGCAAAAAGGCATCTTTATCTTTCCCTGATCAGTTCCTTCAGGGTTACACAGATGTGCACCTCACCTCAAGCAAGCAACAACACCTCTCTCTCTCTCTCTCTCTCTCTCTCTCTCTCTCTCCATGAGAGTGCAACGAACCCCACCACGAGCAGTGCCGTTCAGTCTTGCAGAGTCTCCCTGCTCGATCAGACGCCAATTGCATAAACATCCCTTTTGCTCTCCTCACACATGACACGATCAGTGCACAGCCCTCTCTCTCTCTCTCATAGTCATAGCTAGCCAGGCAGGCATCCAGGAAGAGACCGAATAGCTAGCTGGAGAAAGAGCTGGTCCCTCTCTGAAGTCTGAACCCTGCCTCTCAATTCAGTGATTGATTCATAATTCATTCACCCCATGCTAATTAATTAACTCGCAATGCAGCGACTATATAACTGGACGCGCAGCTATATATAGTCTAGACTCTAGAGCTCAATGGATTATATCATGGATTCATGGTTCATGGATTGATTGGCGAATGACGATGGGTGGGTGCAGATGCACATGTGGGGGCACGGGTCGCAGTACCGGAAGGGGCCGGAGTCGCTGCGGGGGACGCAGCCGACGGCGATGCTGCGGCTGCCGTGCTACTGCTGCGCGGCGGGGTGCCGGAACCACATCGACCACCCGCGGGCGCGCCCCCTCAAGGACTTCCGCACGCTGCAGACGCACTACAAGCGCAAGCACGGCATCAAGCCCTTCATGTGCCGCAAGTGCGGCAAGGCCTTCGCCGTCCGCGGCGACTGGCGCACCCACGAGAAGAACTGCGGCAAGCTCTGGTACTGCGCCTGCGGCTCCGACTTCAAGCACAAGCGCTCCCTCAAGGACCACGTCCGCGCCTTCGGCCGCGGCCACGCCGCCTGCGCCGTCCACTCCTTCCTCCTCCACGACGACGACGACGCCGCCGCCGACGCCGACGCCGACGACCCCTCCTCCGACATCGACCTCGACCACCACGCCTCCGAGAGCCGCCGCTCCACAGCCGACCAACGCCTCTCATGATCCCGTACGTCGCTCGATCGCTAGGGTGAGTATACATATATATGTGCCGGCCAATTAAACATATATATATATATATAACACATGCGTCCGTCAGGGATTCAGAGGGTGCGTCCGTGTTTGTGTGGAGATTAATCGATCAAATGGGGTGTTCATTGGCATTGATCCATCGATATGACTACGTACGGTGTCGGTTTGCATGCATGATGCGTAGTACGTACTATCTGTACACATGAAGCTAGCATGAAGCAGCTGGCGTATAGATAGTGCGAATATATCAAGGGTTTTAATTGAGAAACACATGACATATATACATGTCCAGGTGAATATATGCATGGTCCATGTGTTTAAGAGCTAATTAAGTTCTATAATTGTTTGGGCGTAGCCTAGCTTCATTGTATGTACGTAACTGTGGTAGACTTGATTCACGCGGTATATGCTAATGATACAGATTATTAATTGATGTCGGTTTCAAAACAGTAATAATCTGGATCATATATACTGTTCATGCATGCACGCATGCAATTCAATCTGGCTTATTACATATACTATACCCTACTAGTGTCTTGGGTTTTAAGAATTTTCTTTTCAGTTTTTCTTATATTAAATCTCAGCCGGATTTTTTAATTTCTACATTTTGGGCCAGCTCTGGCTAATTTCCTTTTTTTGGAGTACTAATTTTTCTGTTGCTTTTGCGCGGTAATTGTGGTAGATTGGCATCTTATATATGTGTTCCTAATGGATATATATCTCGGAGTTCTTTTGCTTTGATTTAATATCTTCTTTAACTGTTTACATTGGGTACATAAAAAACATATAAGCAGATTTGTTTTTAAAAATGCTTTCATAAGATTATGGGTTTAATGATTTGTACAAATAGATATATTATAGTTTTAGTTGCTTCGATAGATATATAGATTGTTAATACTAATTTTGGACAAGGTTGTGTTTACAAGGCCATGCATCACAATGCCCAAAATAATATATTATATATATGTCAATATTTGTGATAGGAGGGAGTAAGCTGTAAGCATATATATATATATTGTGCTTTTTCCTTAAATAACATATATTCTTTGAATGGGGACATATACAGAGGTCGGGTTAATCGGTTGAGTTCTGTTTCATTTTTTCCCCAAATATGTCGTGCTTAACCTTCTTATTACTAGTACTACTCCCTATACCCTGTTCTAATATGTATTGTTTTGCTGATTTCCTTTAGTCCAAATCAAGCGAGTATGCATGTACTGCATGACGTTTGAGGTTTCCATTGGTACCGCAAGCATCTAGCTTGCTATATTTCCTATATTTCTAAAAAGATAGCTAGTAAAAGGTTTTTCATATGAGCTAGTAAAATGCTTTTGTGATGTTTTTGGTGGTGTATATACGCAACTGATATCTTGTTCAAAAAAGGGTAAAAGAACATATATTTCCATGCAATGTTCTTTCTGCTTATAAAGATTGCATTTTTTAAGAGCATTAATTAATTACATTTTATTATGAGCTTCAAATTTTGGATGGGATCAAGTAGTGGGTGCACTAAGGAAACTTGATTCTAGGGCATACACATGAAAATAATTGGAATTTATTGTTTGATAAACTGGCACTACAAAATACTCCATTCGTTTCAAAATATAAGACGTATTTTGACTCCGCAAAAATCTTTAAAGGTAGAGTTTGACTGTTAGATTCCTCTATTATATATTATGAATTGTTACAATATAATATTGTATCAAAAAGTGCTTTGAATTATGAACAATTTGGTACAACTTTGGTATACTAACGATGCAAATTATTTAATTTATTTATGGTCAAAATTTACTAACTACAGCGAGTATAAAACAGTGTGGGCAAGAGTGAGTACATGCACGCTATCGTAATAAGTGGTTGAACAGTTGCAGTGTCAATGAAACTGGTATACCATTCTGATTGAACAGTTGCAGTGTTCAGATAGCTGCTTGGAAAATCCTTCTCTGTCGTAAGTACCTAGCCAGCTAGCTAGGATCTGCTGAAATGAAATTATATCTATCTATCAGTTTCTTGCGTGCATGCATGCATAAATAAATAAATATATATGTAATATTAATTTGAACCCAAACTAACATATATGTATAAATGGAAAAACCATCATAAAAATCACCATCTCCTCAAACGCATGGAAGTATATATATCTGAGTTACTGTTGCAAGATTAAAGGAATAATCATGCATGCATGCATGCGAGAAGAAAAATGCATGTATCTTTTTTTAAAGAAGGGAACTAGAGCAGTGTGCCAGTGTATATGCTGCCCTCTTCAGAGCATGCATGCATGCATGCAGCACCCTGGTGGATCCCAATTCAGGAGAATCTCGTAGCTAGTTTCGCTTTAATGCTATCATCTTTTGCATAAAGACATGTTCTTTGCAAAGACTTTTATCTCTTTGAGCAACGTAACCTGCCTAAGCTAGCCTGAGAGAACCCTTTCAAAGCTAGCCCATGCATGGTGCCACGTACCTAGCTTTGCTCCAATGGCAAATGCAATGAGCTTTCAGCTAGTTAAGAATTAAATCACGTACGAGACATGAGTCTAAGACTCTGTATTGTCTCGATTTGTTTTGCAAGGATTAACATGGAAAAGGAGGAGGAAAGGGTGCATGCAGAGGACGAATCATTGCACGAAATCTAGCTAATGGCCTGTATGTGATGAACTATGTCTTGTCCTATAGTTCCGTTTCATCTTTACCCGCCGCTGATTACAGCTGCAATGATCAAAGTAACAAAAGAGAGGGCTTAAAGGTTGATCTTTTCCTCATGCCCCTTACCTTAAGCTTTAGTTCTTTTCTTAGCCTTTAGCTTTGCTTCCTTTTTTCCAGGGATTACCGGTTAATTTAAAGTTCAGATTAATTAATTTGTTTCGGAAGGTACTACACACGTAGTTAATTCATCGATTAAAAATAGCGCTCCCTCCATTCCGAAACAAAAATTTATTCAATTTTTTTTGAGCTATTAATTTGGATTGGGCACATGAATTTATATATATATATATACATTCAACTCGAAAAACATTTTTATAATATAATATCTTTTTCCAAATTTTATAAATAAATTGTAACTGTAATCGAAGGTGAAAGTTATATTTCGAAGACCGTGTCAATGTTTAAAACAACTGGAGTAATTACAATCATGATAGCTTCTGTATACGTGCATTGGGGAATCTGAACAAATTGAGCTGGTTTTTTGTTTGGAAGTATATATATGTCGTTAGTGATAATAATTTCAAAGCAATGCAGTACGTGCTAGTAGATTAACTGTACATTCCCACAGTGCAGACCTGTTTACCTGTCAGCCCTGTACCCAGGTGACGTAGTCAATGGCAGTATACAGTATTAATCGTCGCTTATAAATTGTTCCATGATAACATTTTGTTTGTTATCTCATGGCTAGTTTCCTTTTATGACTGCCTGCGGTCTGCACACCTCCGCTGCCAACGTTGCAGTTCATTCTTTTCTGAAATTGAAGAAAATAAAGCCTTGCCTTCCGTGGCCATTAGTTCTAGACTTCTAGGTGGTTGCCCTAGGGATAGTCGTCGTAGATCGAAGCTAGCAGACTTTTAGAGAGCTAAAGAAAAGCTAGCTGAATGTTCTTGAGCAGATGTTCTTTTCATACTTTCATGAAAATATCAATATTGAAACATAGACGATAGATATTCAGTTTTAAAAAATAGGCATTAGCTAGCATGTATTTTATACAATCTGTAGAGGATTTGGGGAGGGGTATATATGTACGATTTTCTTCATATTGTTATAATTTGGGAGAATTTAGTGGTGCCTGTCCTAATAAAAAATTTGACCACTTTTCTTTTTATACCCTCCTATAATTGTCCGTAAAAGAGAGAAAAAAAATTTCATCGATCGAGATGAAATAACTGGACGAGAAATCTTTTCCTTATTGTTTTGAATGTTTTAAGGGAATATGCAACCAAAATTTGGACGATCTGCTGCTGCTGGCCATCGAGCGTAATTTTGGCCGTTAAAAACATTAGGCTTTCCTGTAGTGTGAGTACAAAAAACTTGGTTATTTGTTGCTGCAGTTGTTTACAGTTACCCTCTAAAGTTTGCCTAGAAAACATTGAATAAACCAAACAAAATCATGCCATTGTATGTTGTTTTAAAACTGCATTTAATTTATTCAATTTCAGTTTTCAAGACAAAACTTGAAACACACGGACGCCAAATAGTACCTGAGTAAATTAACCAAGTGCATGCATGCCTGAGATATTTCCACCCCTCCAAGGCTCCAAATTGAACCATTCCATTTAGAACATTCTCCAGTTGAAACGGAAACACCATGCATCCTGCAATCTTGGAAAGGAAAGGAAAGATACCTTCTATAATTATCATCAGCAACAACAACGAAAAGATATCTCTCCTAGCTAACGTAAAAAAGAAATCAGGCATGTAATTACTCATCGCACTGTCCGATTTCTCTTTTTGAGGACGGCAAGAAAGGCCTTTTGCCTGCTCTATCTACAGCTCTACTTGTCCCTATTCTTGTTTCTTCCATGATACAAACGGTAGATGCTCTTTCAGACATGGCCAAGTAAGTACATGCCGTAATCAGCTGCAACGTACACGGAGCCAGTGGGAGAAAATTATCATTTTCATGAGCGGATGAGCCAGTAAGAGCTAGTTTTTTATGCTCTCCCTATTCATTCATTTCTCTGACGTCTCATTGCTTCTCTCGAGCACAAGAAGCGAGCACTTCCACCTGCTCGATCGTTGTACACTCCCTTCTGTTTCTATGCTTGTTTCTTCCATGATCAGCTATACAACACCATGCACTGTGCTGTGCTGTCAGATGAGAGGAGGGGGGGGGGCCTGAACTGAACAGACTACAGAGAAAGAAATGAAGTCTAAAGTCCCAAGGTATAGTTCTCCCTGCAGCAAATGCAGTCGGATGTGTCTTTTCAAACCTTCTGCCTCGGCGGCATCGATGCGAGGCCATGGCAGCGAAGGTGCAGCTTTATTTAATATTCTCGCTGCCGCTGCTTCCTGATAGCTTCTGCAGGATGCAAAGCTCTCGCCCTCCATGCCCTGCGGCTTTGCTTGTGATTTTCTAATATATGAGCTCTTTGTTTTTAGTCTGGCTGATAGGACACATGTGATTCTAGAGACGACGAGTCATGGGATGGGGTATTAAAACCAAATGATTATGTTGCTTAAGGAGCAGGGAACATAAGATAAACTAGTCGTTAATTAGTCTCGATCTCTGCTGAGATGGAAGGAGCTAGTGACAGTATCAGAATGACAATATCATTACTGTTCATTACTAGATCCGCGGTTGCCTAGTTGGTGAGTCTGGACCTGTGAAATTCAATTCTATCGTCAAACATGTCGGGGGGTGAAGAGTCGGAGAATTAAGGATTTTTCTAGAGCAGCCAGAGAATAATGGTCAACCTTGCACCTAAATGTTGGTCTAGCCCTAATTAAATTGTCATCGAAAGTTTGTACATTCTGGAGGTTCACTCTAAAACCAAACCAGCTGTGGGGCATGTAGGTAGTGCGTGCGTTCATAGATGAATTTGACCACCTTTGAATGTGCTTTGAAAAAGCTAAATAAATTATTAAAAAAATATTCTTAAGATCTTTGAAAAAAACCCTACAAAGTTCTAAAAAAATTATTTTCAAAAAATAAAGTATATGGCCTATACAAAATAGTCAAATTTTTTCAACCACAACTAAACTAGAACTAAACAAGGTATCAAAGAGGGCCTCACTCTAAAACCAAACCAGCCGTGGGGCGTTCTGTTGTGTAGACAGCTAGTACGGGAGGCTGAGGTCACCAGAGAATATGTATCATCAGTCTCTCAGGATGCGCGCGGTCAGGGCTGCGGGAGCTGCCTTAAAACATAAAGAAAAGAGATTATTGTGGATGCGTTCCATCGGTTGGACAAGATTTGCTAATTTTATACAGGTTATTTGACATAATATTTTATAATAATTTTTTATGCTTTCTTTATCTTGTTTTGAAAGTGTTTAATTTTTAACTCAATCAAAATCAAACCCAACCGAACCGCGAACCAAACAAGATCGCATCAATCCTATGTTTGGTCAGCCCAACTCAGACCAATTCGTATAGGATGAAGCCATGCCATACAATGAATATTGCTTCCAGATTCGGGATCAACCCGTCGGGGACGAAAAACAGGACTGCCTCGTCCCACTGGGCCCACTCCACATATCTCGATACACAGCTTGAGCGCTTGCCTAATTTTTGTTCTTGCACTGATGTATCTCAACGTAATAAATTATGGTTTTTCTGACATTATAGCAATGTAAAAAAGATGTGAAAATTAGAGCTTTTACGATACACATTAAAAAATATAATAGAGTGATAGTATAATTTACATCTAACCTTCCATTTCACGAGTCTTCCACTCAGAAATATGCTACCATTGTAGTATTGAGAATCAAAATCAATCTGAACCGTTAGATCAAGAGGTATGAACCGTTCATATTAATTTTTGTGTATCATACATTTTTTTAAAAAAATATTATGAAAACTAACCCATATAGCGTTTAATATTAAAAATATGGACTGCATATGAAATATTTGTGTAAAAGATTAGTCACATCTTCTTAGATGATGGAAGTAGTCCCAACCTCTACTTTCATAAATACACACAGTCAGAAGGATTTTACAAAAGCAAACAAACTACCAGACTAGGGCATTGTTTGTTTCAGATTAAATTAAATAAAATAAAATAAAATAAAAGTTTATTATTTTTGTATAAGTCAAATGGTGTAATATTTTGTAGTCATTTCTGTGTGGTTTTAAATAGTTCTTCTTATAGTTCGTAAAATATTTTTTGCATAATTCTTTTATTTCTTTAAAATGTTTTTTAAGAGGGTCACAAATTTACTACAGTAAAATTCAACTCAACATTAATATGGAACAAACAAGGCCTAGATGTAAAAGCAAAAGGCTTATAGTAATACTTATAGTATAATATATGTCCATAAGACCATAATCAACAAAAAGGAAAAAGTCTACTTCACCTCCTCACCCATAGTGGTGCAGAGACTCTAGGCCCCATGTGCAAAACCGTCTAATTGTACCCATGTAGTATGTATAGTGGTGCAGATAACCCCCCGCAAGCGGTTTTTAGGGCGGTTTTGCCACCATGGCAGCCCGCGTGGAGTGGTATTACCAGGTAGGCTACACACACGACATTTCATTTTATAAAAATTGGTTTTATGTCATGGGTCGCACATGTCGGTCCTTGATTCATCATCTTCTTCCTCACGTACGTGTCTTCTTCCTCCTCCATCCTCTGATCTCGCTGGGGCGACTCGAGGCCGTCGTCAGGCTCACCGCCTAGCCTCCTCTGTGCTGGAGCATGCCGCTCGGCTGCCTCCGCGCTTGCCTACGCCGCATTGTTCCCTCAACCTCCTCGCTGCCCCAGATCTCCGCCGCCCCGGCACGTCTGCGCCGTCCTCGACATGGTCGTCCTCCGCCCCGCGTCGCCCGGCCTCGCCACCTACCGCCGATGTTGCCGTTGCCACAAGCGTCGCTCGGCCTCGCCGCCTACCGTCGATGCTGCCGTCGCCACAAGCATTGCCCGGCCTCGCCGCCTATCGCCGGTGCAGCCGCCGCCACAACCGACACCCCCGGCTGGCGCCGCCCCTGGCCGGCTCTCCTCTGATGGCCGCCCCATGGTCGGCACGCCACACCATGACGCCGCACACAACCGGCCGGTGCCACCTCTTCGATGCCGCCACTTGCCGACGCACCGGCACGCCACCCGGCGTTTCCTTCCTCCATCCTCTCTCATTCATTCTCTGCGTGTGGGACCGACATGTGGGACCCATGACATAAAACCAATTTTTATAAAAAGAAATACCGAAATGTGGGACCCATGACATAAAACCACTCCACGCGGGCTGCCATGGTGGCAAAAACGCCCTATAGATCGCTTGCGGGGGGTTATCTGCACCACTATACATACTATAGGGGTCCACTTAGATGGTTTTGCACGTGGGGGGCTAGAGTCTCTACACCACTGTAGGTGAGGGGGTGAAGTAGTAGACTTTTCCCATTCAGAAAATAAGTGAACTATAAAATCTTCTTCTTCGAGTTCACTGTAGAGAAGATATTTGAATGATCGTTCAATTGTTCTATATTAAAAACATTGTATTGAGGTTGTTGATGGACGAATGAAGTAGGGCATAACGAAAAAACAAAAAATATTTGAATTTTGAAAGAAAATTGATAAAGTAGTATAGCGACACTATAACACTTACAAAAATAGCGGAAATAGTGGCTCTTAAGGAGGAGGTCAGCGCCACCACGTACAGTGGTCGGCATGGGAGGTGGGGACCATGACACAGCGAAAAGTGGCGGAGGAGTAGGGAGGGAGGGGGCGGCCGGATCAAAGACGACATTGATGTTATCTAAGGCATGCACCGGAAGGTCTTGCTGGCAAGGTCTGTGGTGGCCAGATCCATCGAGGTGTTAGCATGGTATAGGATGCATCAGCGATACTGAGGCATTCACAGGAAAAAGAGGAACCCATTTGGATCTGGTGATCATGGTTGAGGAGGGCTAATGGTGGGAAAGAGAGCGGTGCTGATGGGAGAAGGGGCAAGGCAGTAGGGTGGCACTGATAGGGAGGAGGAGCGGCGGTGGGGGAGGAGGGTGGGGCAGTGGGGTGGCGACGATGGGCGACGCAGTGGGATGGCTCCGGTGACGAGGAGAGGTGGCACAGTGGAGAGAAGGGCGATACCAGTGTGGAGGAGGGCGGCGCTAGTGAAGTGTGGCGGTGTTGTGGAGAAGAGAGTGAGAGAGATATAAGGAGAGGGGGAATCAGAGAGGTGGGCGAAGAGAAGAGAAACGTGGGAATAGAGAGATATAGGTGAGGTTAGTGTCTACATGGTCTTAACAGGGCGTCCATGCAGCGAAACCGGATTAGCACGCTCCATATTAGCAGAAACCACCCACAAAGATAAGTTTGATCGGTCAACAGATTAAAATTGGGCTTTATCAATACCATAAGAGCCAATCTACCCACTCTTACCTTGGGGACCAATTTGGTGCTCGAGCGAAAGTTCATGATAAAATTGGCATTTTCTAAATTCTTTTGAGAATTCTAAACCGTAGATTGTTGGGTCCTACTTTAGGCATCTGATTTCAACATTCTCCTGATGAGAGCAACGTCCCCCGGGATTTCACTCCCTCTAATCTGAGATGGAACACTCGATGATTTTTATCAAGAGGCTTGAAGGAGAAGAAAGCGGGCAGCTGGTCGACATGGAGATCAAATACAAAAGCAAAAGATGAGGGCAAAGAAAGATAGAGAGAGCTGTGTACGTAGAGAGGAAAGCGCATTTCTTGGCCTCTTCCTTTCCCCTTTACATCAAGCTAGCACCGTGAATTGAAGGCAAAGAAGGAGAGAGAAAGCCAAGGGTACGTGGCGCACACGGCCGATCTGTCGAGATCCTACTAACAAGAAATCAAATCAAGGGATCCCATAGATGTATAGATAGAGTAGGATCGATGATCGAACGAACTATATAGCTAGCGAGCAGCATGCACTACCGTGGCTTTTGGTGCAGGGGTGTAGTGTAGCTAGCTTGGGACATGGAATGGAGGCCACCATAAACGAAGACATCGAGGCTTATATGCCTGGGGTCGTATCCGGGAAAGCGCTCCCATGTTAAAAGCAAAAGCAATATATATATTTATAGATTAGCACGTATCAGCATCTTTGGAAAGACCTCGGCTAGCCAGCGGCATATATATACTTTAGTGTCCAAAGAAAAAATCGTTTTATACCGTAAAAAATGGCAAGTTTTAAGAAATACCATCCGAGACCACTAACATGGATACAGATGGTCTCACATGTTAATAATGACATGATGACATATAATGAAACCTGTGGTTCTTCTCATGGTATAAAACGGAATCTCCCTTAGTTTTTTGCATGCATGGTAATACATAGCATAGAAAATTAGTTCTAATCAGGGGCGGACCCACAGTGAGGGCAATGTGGGCCATGGCCCCACCTCAATTTTCTTTGGAAACCGACACTCGTTTCGCGCACGTGTTGATGGGAAGAAATAGCCTGTGGCCATTCAGTTATCTGCATGCATCCATCGTGCACTCTCTCTCTCTCTTCGGCATTCCAATTTGCATGCATGCAAGGGCCAGTGCGCGCTACGCCGTGCTGGCGGCCAAAAACGAGGTGTTCCTCTAACTCAACACGGATTAATTAGAGTACGTGCGCAGAGTTTTTATCATGTCAGCTTGGTCTTCGAGCCAAAACCAAATTCGTAGATCTTTACTAGACGGAGGGAGTATATGCATGGTGGTATATAATGAAACCTGTGATTCTTCCGATGGGATGGTACAAAACGGAATCTCCCTTAGTTTTTGCATGCATGGCAATGCATAGCATACAAAATTAGTTCTAATAGCTACATTTTAATATGTTGGTGCTTTACTTCAATTGTTTCAGTAGTTATCTTCAAATTTCAGTTAGGGTCATTTCTGGGACAAGGCAACCGGAGCGACTGCCTAGGGCCCACAAGACCTAGGGGCCCATCAGCCCAAGCCTTAGATATACGAGTTGGCCTGGTTGCAGTGCTGCTTAAGTCACTATTCAATCTTGACTCGATCGGTCCTCATTTCGTTCTCTCGTATCCCAGCACGACAATAGTGCAACAACACCTCCTCGACGTCTTTTCTTCCTTCCCTAGGGAGCATTAACTATGGGACACTGTGATTAATAGAGACATGATTCCCTTCATCCTGTTCCTTGCCCTAATCCTTCTTCCAACAATTATCCGATTCGCTCATTTTTGTGTACATATCATATCTAGTAAATACTCGTTCATAAGTGGAAAAAAGGAAACATGCATGTATATGGATTTATACTAAATTATTTAAGAGGTGTTGGCAAATTATTTTAAAAGTAATATATCCTCTACAAATTTGGAGAACTTAGCTATACTTTGCTTTAAATAACAACCCAGCCACGAAATAGATGATAACAAAATAAAAATATGATGCATTTAAAATTTTATTATTAACATGCATCAAGTCATATTAGGGCCTCCAGTTTAATCTTGCCTTGAGGCCCAAAGTATTAGGTGTTGGGATTGATCTCGGATATCTATGTTCACAAGATTTTTAATTAGGCTTTATATATCGATACCTAATTAAGAATCGAATCCTAGAATTCCTATTCGAGATATTTTTGGGCCCTTAGCCGCTATTGTACCTAGTATATCGAATTTTTCTTCATCTTAATATTTACTAACGCATAATTAGATCCTGTTTAAAAAATATTTGTTCCTGGACAATTTGAAACAAACCTTTCAAGTACTTCAAGGGCATAAATACTCTTTAATAGATGAAAATCAAATGATTTCAAATTTAGATAGTAACATCATGTTGGATCCATTCCATTTGAATTGGCACTTTCTCCATCATGATTCTTGGGAGGAGACATCAGCAATAATTCACCTTGGACTATTTATTTGCGAAAATGTATGTCTATTTAAATCGCATATAAAAAAATCAGGTCAAATTTTCATTGTTAATATTGATTCCTTTGTTATAAGAGCAGCTAAGCCTTATTTGGCTACTACAGGAGCAACTGTTCATGGTCATTATGGGGAAATCCTTTACAAAGGAGATAGATCAGTTACGTTTATATATGCAAAATCAATATCTAGTGACATAACGCAGGGTCTTCCAAAAGTAGAACAAATCTTTGAAGCGCGTTCAATTGATTCACTATCGCCGAATCTCGAAAGGAGAATTGAGGATTGGAATGAGCGTATACCAAGAATTCTTGGGGTCCCTCGGGGATATTTTTTATTGGAGCTGAGCTAACCATAGCCCAAAGTCGTATCTCTTTGGTTAATAAGATCCAAAAGGTTTATCGATCCCAGGGGGTACAGATCCATAATAGACATATAGAGATTATTATACGCTAAGTAATATCAAAAGTATGGGTTTCCGAAGAATGAATGTCTAATGTTTTTTACCTAGGGAATTAATCGGATTATTGCGAGCGGAACGAGTAGGGCGAGCTTTGGATGAATCGATCTATTATCAAGCAATCTTATTGGGAATAACAAAGGCTTCCTTGAATACCCAAAGTTTCGTCCGCATCGTCCTCAACATGGTCGTCCTCCGCCCCGCGTCGCCCGGCCTCGCCGCCGCCACAAGCGTCACCCGCCCTCGTCGCCTACTGCCGGTGCTGCCGCTGCCACAAGCGTCGCCCTCGGCCGGCTCTCCTCTGATGGCCGCCCCATGGTCGGCACGCCCCACCACGACACCGCGCACCACCGGCCGGTGCCACCTCCTCGACGCCGCCCTCACCGACGCGCCAACCAACGCCTCCTCCCTCCATCCTCTCTCGTTCACTCTCTGCGTGTGGGACCGACATGTGGGACCCATGACATAAAACCAATTTTTATAAAAAGAAATGCCAAAATGTGGGACCCATGACATAAAACCATTCCATGCGGGCTGTCTTGGTGGCAAAACCGCCCTAAAAATCGCTTGCGGGGGGTTATTTGCACCACTATACATACTACGGGGGTCCACTTAGACGGTTTTGCACATGGGGGGCTTGAGTCTCGGCACCACTATAGGTGAGGGGGTGTAGTAGACTTTCTCCATTCAAAAATAAGTGAACTATAAAATCTTCTTCTCCGAGTTCACTGTAGAGAAGATATTTGAATGATCGTTTAATTGTTCTATATTAAAAACATTGTATTGAGGTTATTGATGGACGAATAAAGTAGGTCATAATGAAAAAACCATAATATTTGAATTTTGAAAGAAAATTGATAAAAGTAATATAGCGACACTATAACACTTACAAAAATAGTGGAAATAGTGGTGCTTAAGGAGGAGGTCAGCGCCACGTACGGTGATCGGCAAGGGAGGTGGGGACCATGACACAACGACAAGTGGTGGGAGGAGGAGGGAGGGAGGGGCGGCCGGATCAAAGACGACATTGATGTTATCTAAGGCATCCATCGCAAGGCCTTGTCGACAAGGTCTGTGGTGGCCAAATCCAGCGAGTTGTCGGCATGGTATAGGATGCATCGGCAATACTGAGGCATTCATAGGCAAAAGAGGAGCCCATTCAGATCTAGTGACCATGGTTAAGGAGGGGCGATGGTAGGAAAGAGAGCGGTGCCGATGGGAGGAGGGGCGGGGCACTAGGGTGGCACTGGTAGGGAGGAGGAGGAGCTGCGGTGGGTGAGGGGGTGGGGCCGTGGGGTGGCGACGATGGGCGACGCGGTGGAACGGCTCTGGTGACGAGGAGAGGTGGCATAGTGGAGAGAAGGGTGACACCAGTGTGGAGGAGGGTGGCGCTGGTGAGGTGTGGTGGTGTTGTGGACAAGAGAGTAGGAAATATATAAGGAGAGGGGAAATCAGAGAGGACGACGTAGAGAAGAGATACGTGGGAATAGAGAGAGATAGGTGAGGTTAGTGTTTACATGGTCTTAACAGGGCGTCCATGCAGCGAAACCGGGTTAGCATGCTCCATGTTAGCACAAACCACCCACAAAGATAGGTTTGACCGGTCAACAGATTAAAATTGGGCTTTATCAATATCATAAGAGCCAATCTACCCACTCTTGTACCTTGGGGACCGATTTGGTGCTCGAGTGAAAGTTCAGGGATAAAATTGACATTTTCTAAATTATTTTGAGAATTCTAAACCGTGGATTGTTAGGTCCTACTTTAGGCATCTGATTTCAACATTTTCCTGATGAGAGCAGCGTCCCCCGGGATTTCACTCCCTCTGTTCTGAGATGTAACACTCGATGATTTTTATCAAGAGGCTTGAAGGAGAAGAAAGCGGGCAGCTGGTCGACATGGAGATCAAATACAAAAGCAAAAGATGAGGGCAAAGAAAGATAGAGAGAGCTGTGTACGTAGAGAGGAAAGCGCATTTCTTGGCCTCTTCCTTTCCCCTTTACATCAAGCTAGCACCGTGAATTGAAGGCAAAGAAGGGGAGAGAAAGCCAAGGGTACGTGGCGCACACGGCCGATCTGTCGAGATCCTACTAACAAGAAATCAAATCAAGGGATCCCATAGATGTATAGATAGAGTAGGATCGATGATAGAACGAACCATATAGCTAGCGAGCTAGCGATCGAGCAGCATGCACTACTGTGGCTTTTGGTGTAGGGGGTGCAGTGTAGCTAGCTTGGGACATGGAATGGAGGCCACCATAAACGAAGACATCGAGGCTTATATGCCTGGGGTCGTATCCGGGAAAGCGCTCCCATGTTAAAAGCAAAAGCGATATATATAGATATAGATTAGCACGTAGCAGCATCTTTGGAAAGACCTCGGCTAGCCAGCGGCATATATATACTTTAGTGTCCAAAGAAAAATTCGTTTCATACCGTAAAAAATGACAAGTTTTAAGAAATACCACCTGAGGCCACTGACATGAATACAGATGGTCTTACATGTTGATGACATACTCCCTCCGTCCAGCAAAGATCTTCATATTACGTATTTGGATTTGTCCATTATCAGAGGCAGACGCAGGCAAAAATAATAGCAGGAGCTGAAGTTTAGTTTAACACCCAAGTTTAAAGTGTAGCCCCTTCTTCCCTTCTATTTTATACTAAAAATTATAGGTGGGTCTAAGGTGGGGCTCCACTGTCATAAACAGCGTAGGTGCAGGGGCTCGAGCCCCACTTGACCCGGTGTTGGGTCTGCCCATGTCCATAATTAATCTTCGTATTTGGAAACCGACACTCGTTTCGCGCACGTGTTGATGGGAAGAAATAGCCTGTGGCCATTCAGTTATCTGCATGCATCCATCGTGCACTCTCTCTCTCTCTTCGGCATTCCAATTTGCATGCATGCAAGGGCCAGTGCGCGCTACGCCGTGCTGGCGGCCAAAAACGAGGTGTTCCTCTAACTCAACACGGATTAATTAGAGTACGTGCGCAGAGTTTTTATCATGTCAGCTTGGTCTTCGAGCCAAAACCAAATTCGTAGATCTTTACTAGACGGAGGGAGTATATGCATGGTGGTATATAATGAAACCTGTGATTCTTCCGATGGGATGGTACAAAACGGAATCTCCCTTAGTTTTTGCATGCATGGCAATGCATAGCATACAAAATTAGTTCTAATAGCTACATTTTAATATGTTGGTGCTTTACTTCAATTGTTTCAGTAGTTATCTTCAAATTTCAGTTAGGGTCATTTCTGGGACAAGGCAACCGGAGCGACTGCCTAGGGCCCACAAGACCTAGGGGCCCATCAGCCCAAGCCTTAGATATACGAGTTGGCCTGGTTGCAGTGCTGCTTAAGTCACTATTCAATCTTGACTCGATCGGTCCTCATTTCGTTCTCTCGTATCCCAGCACGACAATAGTGCAACTCCACCTCCTCGATGTCTTCTCTTCCTTCCCCAGGGAGCATTAACTATGGGACACCGTGATTAATAGAGACATGATTCCCTTCATCTGTTCCTTGCCCTAATCCTTCTTCCAACAATTATCCGATTCGCTCATTTTTGTGTACATATCATATCTAGTAAATACTCGTTCATAAGTGGAAAAAAGGAAACATACATGTATATGGATTTATACTAAATTATTTAAGAGGTGTTGGCAAATTATTTTAAAAGTAATATTTCTTCTACAAATTCGGAGAACTTAGCTATACTTTGCTTTAAATAACAACCCAGCCACGAAATAGATTATAACCAAAAAAAATGATGCATTTAAAATTTTATTATTAACATGCATCAAGTCATATTAGGGCCTCCAGTTTAATCTTGCCTCGAGGCCCAAAGTATTAGGTGTTGGGATTGATCTCGGATTTCTACGTTCACAAGATTTTTAATTAGGCTTTATATATCGATCCCTAATTATCTAGCTTATCCATAATTAAGTCAATGCTCTAATTGGGGACACAATCTAATCCTTCTTGGTTTTGGTGCCAGATGCACGACGCTATATAAGGGATAGGGGACTTAACTGTTTTGATATCTTATGCTTACGTCCAATATCGATCACAACACAACCTCTAATTTACTAACCCTACCCAATCTAGAGGTTTAGCACTGAAATAACGGGAAGACCGATGTCGTGCTATTACTGTCCTAGGCGAGGCTGCTACTAGAGAAGAACATCGATATGATCGTCACTGCCTCTACATCTCCCTGCATCTTTTCTACGTGGTCTACATCAACATGGATGGTTTTATGCAATCAAGACGTTGGTGATTTAGCTTCCGCTATGCTTCTTCTTGCGATTGGGCAATTGACTAAGTTTTGGCCGAAGTTCTAACACTGGGAACCACCCTGATTTCAATGCTTTTTCATGTTTCAATATTGTATAAAATGTTTAAATTCAAATTATTTGAGAAATTTACTTTCGACATTCCAACACCGTCTAAATCATGTTTCAATACTTTAACAAATAGTTATATCATTATAGTATCATTATGGTAGCATATTTTACACCAATTTTAACAAATGATGACACCGCTTTCTCCCTACACCGTCGTCCATTTGCATCGTCAGTGCCTTCGCTTCCATAGCCTCTATACGTCCGGAAGGCACAAGTGAGCCCCTTTCCTAACCCTAATTGTAACCCTATGACGGAGCTGCAACGAGAGAGGCTACAACACAGGTAGATCATAGGAGAGCAGAGGAAAAGTTAAGGAGAGACGAGAGGGAGGAAGAGACGAGAGGGATAGCATAGGTCGTTGGATCCACATCATCGACTAAGATAAACAGTGATTTAGCCGCATGTTATATATGTACCAAAACCGTTAAATTAATTAATCCTAACTTGTTTAAGTTAATTAACCGTCACTGCTCACTAACCATAGCTTAGATGTAGCGTCGCTCGATAGAGGGGTAGATAAACAGTGATTTAGCCGCATGTAATATATGTACCAAAACCGTTAAATTAATTAATCCTAGCTAACTTGTTTAAGTTAATTTACCGTCACTGCTCACTAACCATAGCTTAGATGTAGCGTCGCTCGATAGAGGGGTGCTTGCGTTTTTCACAACGATCAATGACATGCGACATAAAAGCACATACACATGTTCCTCATAGCTAGAATCACGAAATCAAGAAGAAGAAATTGCACACCGGTAGTGAGTAGTAACGAAGCTAATAATATACCGCGAGATATATGCATGACAAGTAGTAGCATCGTAATTTTTTTTAAAAAAAACAAGGATGAATAGAACTTCACTACTATACTATATATTGTTTGCATGCTAGCATGCATATACAATACAGGTAAACACAGACGTCGTGGAAAGCAATCTTCGTGAAATTTAGTACTTTTCCCTCAGGATCGTGTCGTCCGGTATAGCTAAAATACCCATCCAAAAAATTGTGTATTGGATTATTAAAAAAGGGCAAAATTCTGGTGTTACCGGGAATTTTAGTAATTAATTCAGATAATAAAATTTTAATTTTAATTTTAATTTTAAAAATTCGCTTAAAAGTTACCATAACTGTGGTTTTAGTTTTATGCAGACTTTGTCAACACAATAATATTACCTTAATTATCCGATTATTATAGTTGCTTCCTTTTGTATTACTATATATTGTTGGATTTCCTATGTCCAGGATTTCCAAGTTGCCTAGAGTTTTTTCAGATCATAATCCCATTTTATTGCAGACCAATGATTTTAATAAAGGGAAAGTTAGAGGATTTAGATTTAATCTAGATTGGTGCAATAAGGAAGGCTTTTTGGAAATTGTGGAGAAAGTTTGGTGTCAGCTAGTGGTGGCTCCTTCCAATTTGGATATCCTTTTAATCAAACTCAGGAGATTAAGAAAATGTTTAAAAGGTTGGGGAGCCAACTCTTTTGGACAGGATAGGAAGCTAAAAAATGATACATTGACTAGGTTTCAAAGCCTAGAATTGAAAGAAGAAGAAAGTGGTCTAGATGGAGAAGAAGTTTTACTGAAAATTCAGTTAATGCTTCAATTACAAAAAAAATCATGAAAGAGAGGAATTGTACTGGTATTCTAGGGCACATGAGAAATGGCTCCTTCAGGGGGATGCCAACATAGAATATTTTCATAGAATAGCTAATGGTCGCAAAAAGAAAAATACTATCCTGTCCTTACGAAATGAAGAAGAGATTGTGCATTCTGATGAGGACATCCTTTTGATGGCTACAAATTATTACAAAAAAATATTTTCAAAACCAGTGGGGAGGGCCCCTATCAGTATTGATAATATTTGGGATGACAATGAGAAAGTGACTGATCAGGGAAATGAATTATTAATTAAACCTTTCTCTGAGGAAGAAATCAAATATGCTATTTTTGAGATGGGTCATAATAAAGCCCCTGGGCCTGATGGTTTTCCTATAGAGTTCTTTCAAAGTTGTTGGCATATTATTAAAAAGGATTTGATTGGGGTCTTTGATGATTTCTACATGGGGAGTTTACAAATTAATAGGATTAATTATGGCCAGATCATCTTGTTACCTAAGAAAATGGGAGCTATTATGGTACAGCATTTCAGACCCATTTGTCTTTTAAATTGTTGTTACAAGATCTTCACCAAAGTCCCCACTAACAGGCTGGAGGGAGTTTTAAATAGGATTATTTCTAAATCTCAAAATGCTTTTTTGAAAAACCGATACATAGTGGACAGCATCTGGACCTTGCATGAAGCTATGCACTCGGTTAAGTTGAGTAAGGAATGTGGTATTTTTTTTGAAACTGGAATTTGAAAAAGCATATGATAAAGTGGATCGGGATTTTTTATTCCAAATGTTAAGCTTGAGGGGTTTTGATGAAAAGGTAGTAATGTGGATTAAACAAGTGGTGTCTGGGGGAACTTTGCATGTTAACATCAATATATAGCAAAAAGGGATCTTATTTCAAAAGTACTCAAGGGGTGAGGCAAGGGGACCCCTTATCCCCTCTACTTTTTAACATAGTGGCAGATTGTGTTGCTAAAATGATTTTTGTGGCACAATCAAAAAGTCTGATAAAAGGGATCATTCTAGATATTGTAGATGGGGGGCTATCTATTATGTTGTACGCTGATGATACAATTTTATGCATGCAACAAGACTTAGCTGCTGCTAGGATTTTGAAATTTATCATGTTTTTATATGAGATCCTTTCTGGTTTGAAAATAAACTTTCATAAAAGTGAAATTTTCATTTTGAATGGAGATGTTGAGACTGAACAGATTTATTCTGAGCTGTTTACTTGTGATATTGGAGCTTTGCCAATAACATATCTTGGGATGCCGGTTTGGGAGAACAAGTTGGGAGTGGTGCATTTGGATAAGATTCTTAATAAAATTGAAAAAGATTAGAGGGCTGGAGAGGCAGCTCTCTTTCTTATGGGGAAAGTTGGTGTTAATCAATGCTTGTCTTTCTAATATCCCCATTTATAGTATGTCAATGTTCCTGATGCCAAAAACTGTGGTAAATAAACTGGATAAGTGCAGGAGGAATTTTTTCTGGAGGGGGAATGGAGAGAAAAAGAAATTTCACCTGATTAAGTGGAGTAAAATTTGTAGGCCAAAAAAAAGGGGGTTTAGGGGTTCTGAATCTTAGAGACATGAATGTTAGCTTGCCGTGTAAGTGGTGGTGGAGATTAGACAATGAAAAGGGTGTTTGGCAGGATTTAGTTAGCAAGAAATATTTGAAAAACAAAACTATATCCGGTGTTAAAGCTAAAATGAATGATTCGCCTGGGTGGCGAGACATTTTAAAGTGCAGGGATTTGTATACCAACAATAGAAAATACATAGTGGGGGATGGGAAGAGGGTGCATTTCTGGGAAGATTGTTGGGCTGAGGATGTTCCTTTAAAAGAAAAATTCCCTCACATTTTCTCTATTTGTCAAGATACTGATATTTCGGTTGCCCAGTGCAGAGCAAGAAACTGGGGTTTATCCTTTCGGAGATGGTTGGATTTGGTTGATGGTATAGCCTGGGAGGATCTGGTGTGCGAACTTTCTAGGATTGAATTCACTAGTGAATTAGACAAGCCCGGTTGGACGGGTGATAGTAAGGGTAAATTCACTGTTAAATCAATGTACAAGCTCATTTATGAAAAATGGCAAAATAAAAACCTGGATAGAATCTGGCGGTCTAAAATTCCTTTGAAAACCCAAGTGTTCATGTGGATGCTACATTTTAATGTCTTGTTGACTAGGGAGAATTTCAGAAGAAGAAACTAGTTGTGCGATCCTAGATGTGAATTTTGCAACAATATAGAAACTGTAGAACATCTCTTTTTTTTTCTTGTCCATTAGCAAAGGCGATGTGGGGGATCATTGCAGCCTGTTGCGGTATAACTACTAGGCCAACTTGTGTGGAAGGATATTATCAATGGATGGCGAATTTTTGGGGTGTGAGCAATAAAATGCATGCTTTTTGTTTAGCTTATTTCTGCTGGAGTATCTGGATTCATAGAAACAAGTCTTGTTTTGATGGGATCAAAGTTAAATCTCCACTTAATGTTTTGCACATGGTGTGTGCTTTACTGAATTTTTGGTCAGGATCTCTGTCAGGAGACTTGCAAGACTATTAGGATTTGTTCCCATCAGCTGAGTATTTTTGTTTCAGGATTAACACAGGCCGAGCAAGGGAAAGACTGGAAACAGTAAATGTATAACAGAAGGTGATGTTGCTGGCAACTGGCAGGGGCTGAGAAGTACTGCTAGCAAATCTTAATCCAAGATGGGGAGATGGAAGGGAGACACTGATTCTGGAGGAGTAGCACTAATCAAGACTGGGAGGATGGTTTCGTGGGTTCTCAATTCAATAATTTGTTTTCTGTTTGAAAAGTCTGTGGAGTTTCTAATGTCTGACTTAAATAGCTTCTTTGAGGGCGCTATATCAGCTGTGGTGTGTTTTTGGATATTGTAACGATATACTACTTTTGTTTCCGTTATCGTTTCGTTAATGGAAATCGGGGGAATCTCCTCCTTATGGGGAAAAAAAAATATATTGTTGGAACTAGGTAATCCGTGCTATATGAAATTGTTGCCTCTGGCGTGTTCATCTGGGTCAAAGAATTTATGTTCAAGTTGCCTGTCTAACAAATAGGCTGACTGCGTTGTAATAATGTACTATATAATGTACATGGAATATGTTGGTCCGATCCTATCATGGAATATGTTGTTTGAGACAGCCACGACATGAGTGATGCATAATGCTTGACCTGGACTAGAATTAGGCGGTGTTATAATTGGACCGTGATATTGTTGGGCTAGAATTAGGCAGGACAAGCCCAGCATGCTCTCAACTTGTAGCCTCTGCCCTCTGCCCTGGCTAGCTCTAGATGGGCCGGCGAGCAATCTTGCCACGGAAATGAAACTGGGACAAGAAATTTTCAAACCCAGGAGACAAAGGCGAATTCACACGGAAAGAAGCAAGAAACAATTCATACATATATACGGTGGTTAATCAAATTAAACAGCCTTAACTTAGATATACTAATACATATAGCACAGCACGACCATCATCAGTTCATGCACCGTATATGTTCATATCGGATGAACGAGACCAGCAGCATCGCATGCAATGCCATGCATGCATAGATGCAACGCTGCTCGATCTCTCCTCCTGTCTTCTCCCGCCAACTAGAGCGAACGAGCGAGCGAGCCATGCATGCATGCGTGAGCGTGAACGCATGCAGCTAGCTCAGTGGAGGTAGTACGCGAGGAAGGAGACTACGAGGGCGGCGGGGACGGCGGCGGCGGCGGAGGCGCCGCTGCTGGCCGGGCCGGGGGCGGCGGCCGGGGCCTCGGAGGCGAGCACGGCGGTGGCCGAGGCGGCGGCGACGAACGCGGCGACGGCGATCTTCCTCATCTCCATCTTGATCGGCTTGGCTGGGTTGGGCTGGCTCAGTTCCTGATCGATCTCCGGCCTGAGCTGCGAGATGGAGAGTTTATTAGTTGCTCGATCTCTCGGTTGCTTGTGAAGGCTTGGAGCAGAGCAGCTAGGGTTTTATAGGGAGGCGTTGGTTGGGAACCAGTGGTTAGGAGCATCATTAGGGGGGAGGCTAATCAACTTATGGCCATGATTATCTGACATTGTTAATGTGCTAACTAGCTAGCTGGTCGTTGCTATGTTTAGGATGGTTACAGCTAACGTTGGTTGGAAATTAACTCGGGAGGCCAGCCTGCATCTGCATGTGGTGTATGTCTTCGTTTCTAGTTAAATAACTGATACGTTGGATCTTGGATGCATAATACAGCTGCTAATGTTCTATATGAAGTGATGATGATTGTGTAGTTGTAGTAGCCCTCTTATGGATTGATATCGTCGGTCTCATATTGTCCTGCTAACTATCTAAAAACAAGATAGTGTGCCATGGGGTTATGTACATCGTGGTGTGTCAGGAGTATGTCATGATGCATATATGTTATGGTGTGTCATGGTGACTTTTTGTGCCATAGTTTTTATAAAATAAATAAAATTATAAGAAGACAAAATGTAAATAAAAATTTTAAAAAGCGAAGAAGAAACATGAAAAGACATTTGAAGGTGCCGAAATTAATGCACATGTATATAAATTAAATTGGTAAAAGACGTTTGCTGACTTGTCCAGTTGGGCGGTATACCCTGCATTAGCATTTGTGTAAGAGCATATATATACATCAGTTTATATCACCTCTCTGCTCTGTCGGGCACCACAAGCATGTATCCTATGACGCAACCGTGTGGTCGCTATCTCACGGGCTCACCGGCTCAGACACATGTGCAGTTACAGCCACTATCGCATGGCCCCATTGTGTATACCATTTTACGTGTCATAAGAGCATATCTAGCAAGTTCCATAAAATACTATTACGATCAGCCTCAGTCTCTATACATCATCTAGCAGTCTTTATGTCAATGTCTATATTTAGAGACTCTCCCTTCCAGTCTATATATTTAGAGACTCTATATGGCCTCTATATCCTTTTGAGGAGAGACTCTACCGGAGAGGAGAAAAAAATATAGGGAACGAATGTGATTTAGAGAAAGAATATAAAAAACGAAACACAAAGTTCTTTCTGGAGATGTTGCAAGACAAACTTAGTCAGCTTAAATGATCCATCACGAAATCAAGGGTAAAGCCATGCCATCACTTAGATGACCTCTCCTGAGCCATTGCATTTTGCTTCTTATTTCCATACCACACATTTAGAGCATGTCCAATAGTAGTGAATAGTGCTAACTTCATTCCAAGTTTGAATATCATTGAACTCTTCCTTTAGTTTCCACTGCTTATGGAATCCCATAATATGATAATACCCAAAATACATCTACTAGTGTAACCGAGGAAGTGAGCCCATGTGGCTGGCCGCGTGCTTGTTTTGTGACGCTTTTGACTTTTCGATATGTCTTTGATCATTCGTCTTATTCAAATTATTTTTGTAAATATCATTTATTTTGTTATGATTTGTTTTATCAATAGAGGTACTTTAAATATGCTTTTTTTACATCTTTGCACTAAATATTTGAATAAGACGAATGGTCAAAAACATGCTAAAAAATCAAAGGCGTAAAAAAAAACGGAGGGAGTACGAGTTTAGGACATGGGATCGCTGAGCCGTCCCGGCCGGCCCATCTTTCGAGAGCGCAAGGCCTTGTTCGGGTTGAACCCATTTGGCTGGCAACTGGTACGAACCCATTTGGAAGCAACGGCGTCCTATTCTGGAATACACAATAACACACAACAGTGAACAGTTACTTCGAGTTGCAGGAATCCCATAAAATTGTGCAAGATTCCAGTATATTGAGACCTCGAAGCAAGAGCATATTGAGGTATGAAATAAGAATATTTCTCAGCACAGGATCAGCAAGTTTTCTCAACATTGTTCAACAAAAAATAGGGGAAATCCCGGCAAGTTTCAATGTCCTGATCCCAGGTTAAAAAGGCAAGGTGAACATTGCACCAACTCCTCATGATCGGTATCATCTCCATTAGCATGATCAGAAGTTCTACAGACATGCACGTCCCTTTGCTCAAAAAAAATAAAAAAGAAGTTCTACATACAATGTTCCCCTAATCAAGTTCTACATTCTAGTGAAAAGGCAAGGTGCTGGAAGCTAGAGCAGCACCAGATCAACATCAAGAGCATACCCTGAATTCTGAACAGAGCTAGAGGATCTGCCTGCAAGCTACAGAACACCTTCATCAGAGGAGACATACCTGTGAAAAAAAATAGAAGTACACTCGTAGTTAATACAAGTATAGTATCAGTACATCAGTACATTAGTATATATTGTAAGTACATTAGTAACTAATTAATCTGCCAAACCCTTTGTGCTAGCTGTTGGCGGTGTGCTAACACCACAAGCCAACATATTAATAAGACCACAAGCCAACACCAACCGTTTATAACAAATGGCCAAAGAAGAGAGGAGCAGAATTTATTCTATTCTGTTCCATTGCTCTCTTTCCATTTAGCTTCTTTATTGACTGTCCAGATGACATGGTCATGGGAGATGATGATCCTTGCAAAACCTGATGAGCAAACAGTGCAGAGAAAGATAACTTCCTCTTCCCTGCAAGCTAGCCCATAAGGAAATTCTATGCTGCACTTGCAAAACATGGCTAATTGTTCACTTGCTCATATAACATTGTTAATAAACGATGCATTCTACATTCTGGCACAGTAAACATGGCTAATTCTGTTACAGTAACCATTCTACATCCAGTTTAAGCTGCACAAAATTATTTAAGCTGGATTTTAGAGAATACCTTCATTATTTAAGCTGCACATTCAGTTTCATGACCTGATCACTCTTAATTTTCACCTGCACAAGTTAGCACTAAGTCATTAATAGAAATTTGAATTGCATAGAACATTTATATAGCAAAAGTTAGTGTCCAAGCGAGCCTCCAAAGTGGACAAGCCCGTGGCCCAATGGCCAATGGCCCACAGTGCCATGCTTGTGGCCCTGCCAACGGGCCTCCTCTCGGTCCACTCCCATGTCTCCTGTTAGGATTTACGCTAATGCAATATCATAAATGACACTAGGAGACACGATGTTTTGTAACGTAGTTTAGATTTCAAATACATCTGCGGGACTCTGATTATGAGCGCTCATCCTCAATCCATAATACCGCAGCACACTGGCTGACCAGGTCACGACCACATGTCGACCACTGATCTCCTTTTGCCTATGCTACTATTATGAAGTCGTTCACCTGATTACACCAGGGTTGTCTCCTTTTATATATTGGAGACCTGGCTAGAGTTCGATTCTAACTCTAAACCAATCATGTATGTTACAACACGGAGTCCATGTAACCTACTTGTACACATATTCAACACAAAACCTAACAAACCAAGAGACACGATATTTGATAATGCAGTTCAGCTTTCGCCGGCGTGTTGCGGTATTATGAATTGGGGATGAGGTCAAGAACGAGTTGAATGATGACCGCCTACCTTGGCCTCTCGCATTCTTGTCTTCAATTTTGTCATCCACCCGTCCGTCACTCTGCCTCCGTCTCATCAACTGGCTACACATCACTGGGAACCACGCCTTGTGCCACCAAGAATCGCATTCGCCTTGTCAACCGACTCTCCCAGACCGCAACCTAGCTCGTAGGGTGCTAGTTGGTGCAGGGCAACTGCCTCCCTCTGTAGCCCAGACCTAAAGCCGCCACATCAGGGTCGTCATCTTGTCGACTTGCCACCACCAATTAGATAAGGTAAACATACATTTCATACCCTCCTAACCTAAATTCCTAATTCCTAAACCCTAGAGAGGCGAGTCTTAAAATCTTAATGTGGGTAGTGATTTTGGGGCTTAAAATCCAAGGAGCTTCAAAAGATTAATTTTAATTTTTTATTTGTAATTTATTATTTATTTGAGATGACGTCATTGTCATGAACTATTTGTATTTTGTTGTTGCCATGGCCTATTTTATGTTGATCATAATTTTATAATTTATGTCCATTCATTTCCAAAAAAATTGCCCACTATTGTGTTAATAACGTTAATGATCATTTTATGCCTGCAACCAAGGGACACGGATCCTCTACAGTTACTGTCCTTTGCAGTTGAGTCACTGATATATAAGAATGAATCCACACGTCAGTGACTACGCTAAGAAAAATAACTAGAGAGGATCTCAATCCACAACGCAGCCGTGCTTTATTCAGCCGGCGGAAGAATCAAGGTGGTGTCCACACTCCACAGTCCGGCGTACCAGCGATCCCTCGAAAAAATTAAGCAAAGGCCTCCCCAGGTCTGGTATCTGTTCCTCCTTCCTAATCTCACTCCCGGCCTCCCGGGAGGACAAAAGAAAACGAAGAAGGAAGAGGAAGAAGAGTAGGCCGTGGCTTTCCTGAAAAGAAAGCGAGCGTGTCAGGTTCAGGCCGTGAGTCTCCCAGTAAATTTTGCTCAAAGTGTTCCCAAACTTTTGATCTCCTATTGCTATGACTATGTGGGGCTACTGCTGAAATCTCCTCTATGGAGTCTCCCTCTGATGTGTTTACGGACATACTTAAGCAAAGAAGAATCTATCTCATTATATCACAATGTTGCTGCATAAACAAAACAAATAAAGTTTAAACTACATTTCTTCCTAAGCTCATCTTTGAGTAAAGTAACCGAAGTAACCGAAGTAAAAATAAAACCTTCTAATTTGATTTTTAAGACTCTGAACTAAGAAGTCAGTGTTGAGCACACAAGGAAAACTTAGCAGTAACCTATGAGTACAAAAATCATAATATACTACAGTATACAAGAACTATATAACCTATTCACAGTAGAGAGCAGTATCTAGTCAATAATAGTAGATAACTAGATAACTGGACATACCGGAGGTGGGATATCAAGGAACCTCTGAGACAAAATGTTCCCGTAAGCAGCAGTGATGCAAAGCTCTGGTCTCACTTCTTTCAAGTCTGATAGAAAGGACTCCTGCATTGCATCATAAACACTACGAACTAAATACCCTTGTACATTCAGCAATCAAGAAGAGCTTTGCGGCGGAAGCACCTCTCCAGCATGCTCGGGAGTGAAGATGAGGTCGCTGGGAAAGCCGCGGTCGAGCGTGAGCTGCACGACTGCCGACGGCGTCAGCTTTCCGCCCCTGTTCTTGGCGGCCGGCGGCTGCGTCACGATGGCGGCGACCTGGAATACGGAGTCCGATTAGCCACCGGAGTGGATTTGAGAACCGAAATCTGGGAGCTTTTGGGTGATAGAACCTGCGGGGATACCAAGAAGACGATGCTCTTCTTCTTGGGATGGAGATGGAAGAACCTGCGGGTGTCGCGGCCGTCTCCGCGTCGCCCGAGGGGAGCCGCCGCCGTCTCCACGTCGCCCGCGGGGAGCCGCCGCCGCCGCCCGTGGCAACCCTAGCTCCCGCTGCGACTGGCCTCGTCGGGGCAAAATGGGTGCTCCCCCATTTCATCTCCACGGGTTGCAACCCGTTTCAACCCCGAAAAAGGTAACCCGTTCCAACCCTAACCCAACCCAGTTCGGGGTATAATCCGCCCCGGCCCGCCCCGTTTCCTATTCAAACCCGTTGTGACCCATCCACAGTGGACCCGTCAACAAACCCAACCCGTTTTCCCCGTTTGTACCCACCCTATTCCCACCGCTAGTAGTGAATAGTGTGCTAACTTCATTCTAAGTTTGAATATCATTGAATTCTTCCTTATCGAATCCCATAATTAATATGATAATACCCAAAATACATCTACTAGTGTAACCGAGGAAGTGAGCCCATGTGGCTGGCCGTGTGCTTGTTTTGTTCTATTATACTACCTCCGTTTTTTTTTGTTTGACGCCTTTAACTTTTCGAGACGCCTTTAACCATTCGTCTTATTCAAATTATTTTTGTAAATATCATTTATTTTGTTGTGATTTGTTTTATCAATAGAGGTACTTTAAATATGCCTTATTTTTTACATCTTTGCACTAAATATTTGAATAAGACTAATGGTCAAAGACATGCCAAAAAGTTAAATACGTCAAACAAAACAAAAACAAAACGGAGGGAGTACGAGCTTACGACATGGGATCGCTGAGCCGTCCCGGCCGGCCCATCTTTCGAGAGCGCAAGGCCTGGGTTGCCGCGTACTGGGCCTCGAATTCCGAGTTGGTCGCGACGGCCGCGCGGAGAGTAGAGAGGAACGCACGGCCCAGGCCCAGGCAGCGAGCGCGGCCCTACGAAGAGGGCCCACTGCATCTGCGGGCGCAGCAGAAAGCGGAGCGCCCGCGCAGGCGTACGGACCAGGGGAAGGCTGCCTTTCCAGCCTTTTTGTATGCGGGCACAGGGCACTCGCACCGCACGGCCAACCAGCTTGCAGCATCCGATGCACACACAGCACAACCATGACATGGTTGATGGTTCTATTTCCATACAGAGATACTAGTAGATTCCTATACATTTCAGCAAATACGATTGCCTTGCCTCCCCATATGCTTCTACACTCTCCAATAGTATTCCAACGAGAAGAATCTATATATACACAGGAAAAGATGGGAGATGGTGAGCTGAAGAGAGCCTTTATGGGGGTAGTTTGATTGTGCTAAGAGTGACACATGAACTCTCTAAATACCAGGAAAAGAGGCCCGATCTGAGACTCTCTGGCTAATGTGCTGACCACCGTACAGAGGGACCGAGTTTGGGCTTGAAGTGCTTAATTTGGGCCTATAATGCTGCCATGTTAGGACTCAGGATGCTTTAGGTTGTGTTAGGCTTTTGGCATTTTTTTCTCTCAGATGAGTCTACAGTCCACACAAACAAGCTAGGAAGGATGGTCCGATTCGGTTCGCAGGAAGATAAGCCCGAACCATTGAAGCTGTCCCCGATCGAGCGACGAGATAAGTTCTATCCCTGGCTCTAGCTAGCTAATCTGCTCGGAATGTGAGGAAAGAAAAACAATACTACCATACTAGACTATACCATACCATACCATACCATACCATAAACTTGCTATGTGAATACGAGTATACGTCGCAAATAATGGACGCTAGAAACGAGCCCCACAGGCAGCGTGCCACATACGTACCCCCCACCCCTTCCCCTTATATATTTGCCCCGTTGCATGCTGACAAAACTACGGATACAGCCACGCCGCCGCCCTGCTCCGTATAAAGGCCATTCCGCGATCCGCGTCTCCTATTTTTCAGAGTTGTTTGTTTCTTTTCGTTGGACTAGGCATCGGACGTCCCGATCTGTCCCGATCTATTTTAAAAATATCGGACGCTGCCGCTGCAGTCATTTGATACAAATGTTGTAGCACCTTAAGTAGGCTGTTTGGTTGTCTTCTCAATTGAACCAGTCTGTATGAGCGAAGCCAGGCTGAGACGATGCAAATGCTTGTTGTTTGGTTAATTAGTTGTATGAGATTGTACAGGCTGCGTAAATATGTTTGGTTAACTGCGCTGAGGAGAGTATAGCATGGAGAATTTCCAAAGAGAGATGAAACATATTAAAAAAATAGATTCTAGAAAATCAAAATAACAAAAAATCAAATACGAAAATAAAAAATTCAAAATAAAATCTAAAAAAAATAAATTCAAAAATGAACTTTTTGAAAATTTAAAATTTATGTGACAAATGTGGTTTAGTTTTGTTCAAAAAAATATCATCAACCCATTTTCAAATCGGTTCGATGATCGAAAATATTAATCAAAACATATAGCAAAAAAATGAATCAAATGTGTTGCCTTCATTGCCTGCATGCGGTCAGTAATGGTTCCAACCGCGCATTGCGGCATCCGCGGAGCCTGGCTCTGGAGATACGATTGGCTCCGGAGAAACGCATAATTTGGTCGTATCTCCATAGCCTGGCCCGAAGGAGGTAATTGCATCTGGAGAGCCTGGTCCAGATGGGTGAAAAGGCAACCAAACACCCTGCTTTTGTATCTCTAGACACAAAACTCTAATGATGCTGGCAACCAAACATCCTAAAAATAAAATGTTGTAATATTTTTTATAAAAAAATGTTGCACCAAATATGACAACATTGTAGTTTGTTAAAGCAATTGTTGCAATATTAAAGTTGAGCACCGCAGGATTGAAAAGCGTGCACTTAAACAACGAGAAGGAAACACTAAACAAACGAAAAAAAATACATGCTATAATAGTTGAATTAAAGCACTGGACATTTTGAATTACAGTACTGAAACATCGAAAAATAGCTGCTGCAACATATGAATTAGAGCATTGCAACATCACCGAGGGGGAAGAAGAACGTTTTAGTAAGGCAAATATGGTCTTGCACAAGAGCAAATAAGATGTTGTCGTACTCACATGATGATGTTTCAAGCGAAAAGAAGAAAGTTTGAGAAAATCAATTGGAATGTCGAACAAGAACAACCGAGATGTTGCACTACTTACATGATGATGTTTTAGACCAAATTTGGTGATCACCTCTTTTCCTAAATCCGACTACCACCTTCTTCAAAATCCGACGAGATCCCAATGACGGCGTGTGATCTAGCGGCCAAACTCGAAAAACCACTCAATGTTCTAAAGAGGGATAGAAGGAAAAGAGACGTGGATAGATAACAATTTAACCTTCTTTTCTTTTTTGAACCAATGGCTAGGACCCGATGACATCTTTATAGGTATCCTTAAATATATACCAATAAAACCATGAGTTGAAACTATGTGCGTCGATTTAAGTGATCATACTGAATGTTCCCCTCCCATCCTGTTGAGCTCGCTCATAGATGAGTTTCGTCTCCGAGAGGCAAGCAGTGTCAAGCTTAGTATCTTGTACTACCTTCGATCATAAAAAGAAGTCGCCATTGACTTTTTGACATGCCTTTGGTCATTCGTCTTATTCAAAAAAGTTATATAAATATTATTTATTTTGTTATGATTTGGTTTATTATTGAATGTATTTTTAGTATTACTTATATTTTTACATATTTGAACTAATTTTTTTAATAAGACGAATGGTCAAAAGCGTGTCTAAAAGTCAACGGCGACTTCTTTTTGTGACCGGAGGTAGTAATAGTTTATTTCTTGATCTTTGTTTCCTAGCGTTCTTTGTTCGCTGGTCAATTTTGTACTAATTTAATCTCAGTTTTTAATAAATGGTGGTTTTTTTACTTAAAAAATAAAGACAAAACACAGTATTCTTTTTTTTTTTGCATTCAGGAGGCATGCCTATAATTTTTCCTTGAGTAGCATATTCTCCCCTAATTAATGTAGCATATACTAATTTTTCCTTGAGCAGTATTATTTTCTTAATTCGGGACCATGCTTCCAGAAAAGCAGAAGCTTCAACTAATAGGTAAACCTTGTAACTATCCACCACTCACCACTTCTATCCGCTTATATGGACACTTGTGATAAATAAAAAAAAAAAAATTGGCATGCTGAGCTCATCTACTCAAGGATGAAAATATCAGTATAAGAATGAAAAAAGACATCAAATGAGCTCGTTCCTGGATGAAGATACCATACCTTAGGAGTAGTTAAAATAAACATCGGCACACAAGTGTTCATAGGTTCCACTCCGGATGTTTGCTTCTAATTACAACAGAGGATCTTAAAATAGGCTCCAATTCAGATCAGCACCAAGCATATATGCAATAGAGAGGCTTGAAGTCATGCCCCTTTTCTCTGCTATTTGGCTAGCTTGAAGTCATGCCCTTTTTATGTTATTTAGCTTGAAGTCAAGCCGTTTTTTTTTTTGGTTGTTATGAGCACCGAATCTATCTGCTCAAAACCTGCAGCAGTAGTCGGTAGCCCAAGGGCGATGAGATTGGGCACGGCAATGCCTCATGCAGTCCTCTCCAATGCCTTTCCCAACCGGGCCAGACGAAGAAGACGAGCGAAGCATGGTCGAGGGCTTGGCAACGCCAGATTCAGGGCAAGGCGAGCGTGGCCGCCGCCTGCCGGAGCCGCAACGCTGGAGCCTCAAGTCCGTCAACCATTATGCTCCTCCAAAACCCCGATCACTAGAAAGAATGGCTAGGAAACGGATCATTGTTGCAACGAATTAGCCGTTTCAAAAAGTTTTGTTTTGTTTTGTTTCATTAGATGTATCGTATAGTTTCATATTTATCCTTTGGCAGAATGCGTCACTAGACGCTTCGCAGGTCAGAATGACCCGCCAGAGAAACAAAGTGACCCACTGGCGATGTGCGCTAGCATGCCTATCTCTTTACTAATTCCAAGTTATTGGGGAGTAAAAGATTAATCAACAAAAGAAAGTTGCACTTATGCAAAGACCTGATTTTAGCGAATCATTCACACGGGTGATCAGCCCATGCATGAGCCTCCAAGATGAAGCAAGGCTAACACGCGTGTGGGTTCTTGCTTCCCTCTCATTCCCACACGAGTTAGTGGGCTCGATCGGTGAATGCATGGCCTCATGCCAGACTGTGCGGCGGCCGAGGCGCCGCTAGGCGAAGGAAATAATTAAAAAACTTTAAATTTTTTTAAAATTTGTAATTTATATTTGAAATGATTTTATCAATTTTCATTGATTTTGATATTTTTTCAGAAATCACAGAAAACCTTTGGTTAATCGTCAAAACCTGTGGCTAACAGCAAACAAAACTAGCAAAGAGTAGTTTTTAATTTGGGACAAAAACCAGCTTAAAACCACGGCTAACTAGCTCTGTGCCATTGAAGGCTCTGATTAATATGTTTCGGTGTTGACAAAGATTCCAAGTCCTATAAAGCTCACCTATGTTTAGCTCAATCACCAACTTTTGGCGTGAATATCTTTGCAACTAGGCTTATCACACTTCAATAAAATATCTTAGCATATTTATATAATATTCGAGCCCTCAAAATTTTTCGACAAAAAACCTAAAAATTCTTGTGACGGCCTGACGGGCATGGACGGACAGATTATAGCGCACGGCAGACAATGCCACGCCCGCATAGTGCATTCGTCGCGTTGAAAAAGAATATATTCCATCTGTTTTTATATAGGACGTATTTTAATCTCAAAAATTCTGTATAACACTTTCATAGCAAAAACGCTCTTCTTATATACTGCCAGTTTATATGAAATAATCGTATAGCAAAACCAATTTGAAACTTAAAAGATGTATGTATATATAGTGTGTCGGCTAACGTTTACAAAATTTGATTTTCAAATTAAAACTACGCGGAAAATAAAACACCAGCGGTAAAGGCAATCCAACGGCGAGGTGGGGCCCACCTGGGAAAATCGAGGTGGGTCCCCTATGAGCGAGACCGGGGGCCAGGGGCACGCTCGTCATTTCACGCGCCAGCCGGCCGCGGCATCCTCCATTCTCTCCTCTCCGCCCTTTATCTCTCTCCCCACCTCCCCACGTTTCGTCCCCATTTTCGAAGCCCACCGAAATCCATCCCCCCCCTGCTGCGATTCCTCTCCCCTCGCCTCCTCGCCTTCCCCGCCTAGGGTTCGTGCCGCCCCCTCCCTCCCTCCTCGATCGCCGCCTCGCTCGATCCGCTCCTCTGGGGCTCCCGCTCGGCCTCGCCCCCGCCGATCCGGGCCCCTTTTTCTCGATTTTTCGCTGATTTTTTTTTTGTTTTGGTTTTGTTTTGCTGGGTCTCTGTGTGCAGGGATCGCCGGAGAGGAATCGCGACGAGGGCCGTCTCGTGTGAGGTTCGTGGCTCAGTGAATCTCCCCCTCCCCCCGGATCGATGATTATCTGTGTTAGTCTTCGTTCGTTTTTTCCCCTTCATTTTTTTTCGGGCAAAAGCTGTGATTTTTTGGGTGGCGGCGGTGCCCGGGATGGCGCGGAACCAATTGAGCCGCGCCGATTGGCCTATTTGACATCTACCTGCTCGTAGAACGGCGACGAACAGGGAGCGAATTGGGCGCTCTGGTGTAAAGGCGCCTTCTCCTTTACACGTATTCGGTGTGGTGGTTGCAACTAGCCGATGGCTTCTTTAGGTGCTTTGGCCAAAGCTAGTGAGCCAGATATGGTCGCTACTTTATAGATTTGTTGCTCTGTTGCGTAAAGCGGCGTAAAGTTGGGGCCTTTTTTTGTTTTTAAGAAGGGGTTAATTCCCCCTATTCTGATGCTGGTAGGTAATCGGGCTGCTGGCTCAATGATAGGGCAGGTCGCGTTGCTAGTACCTTCGGTTTGGTATTTGACCAAGATGCCACTAACCTTTCTTTTGTGAGATGCTAGTTAAAGTTGATTTATTCACTCTGTATTCTGCAAGGATTGTGTTCATTAGGCCGCAACATGCTTTACGCGATCATGATTGTAGCTTTTGAAGGTTCTATAATTGTATTTATTTCGAATTGGAGTGTTTTGTTGCAACATGTTGATTCCGCGGTGATTCTTTTTGAGTCACCGCCTAGTATACTGTTGTAGGCTTGTAGTATTGACAACGTGCGTTGTCTGATTTGTAGTTAACCGAGTCATGGAGCACAAGGAGACTGGTTGCCAGCCTCCGGAGGGCCCCATCCTTTGCATCAATAACTGTGGCTTCTTCGGCAGCGCAGCTACTATGAACATGTGCTCCAAGTGCCATAAGGAGATGATCATGAAGCAGGACCAGGCCAAGCTTGCTGCCTCCTCTATCGATAGCATTGTCAATGGTGGCGATGCCGGAAAGGAACCTCTCCTTGCTGGTAACATAGAGGTAACTGTTGCTCAAGTTGAGGTGAAGACACTTATCACACAGCCTGCTGATGTTGCTGGTCCTAGCGAGGGGGTGATGACGAACCCTAAGGGAAAGGACGGCCCAAGTCGATGCTCCACTTGTAGGAAGAGGGTTGGGCTTACCGGATTCAATTGCCGTTGTGGCAACCTGTACTGTGCGCTGCACCGTTATTCCGACAAGCATGACTGCCAGTTCGACTATCGAACTGCGGCTAGGGATGCCATTGCCAAGGCAAATCCTGTGGTGAAGGCGGAGAAGCTTGACAAGATTTAGGAGGTTCGTATGGTTGATGAAAGAATGGTCGCAATCTGCGATACTAAATCATGCATCTTTGCTGCATCATCCATGCCTTTTCCTTTCATGTTGGCTGCTACAATCTAGTTGTTCAGCAATGTGATGCATGGCACGCCTCAACAGCTTCAAGAACCCTCTCATCTGGTCAGTCCGAACAATCCGAATGGTTTGCGTGTTGGCTATGTTGTGTAAGCTTTATTTATGGTCGTCTTGCGCAGATGGTATTGTGGCTTCGCATTTAGCTAGCTCTGTAATGTACTATTGTCCCTGGTGATTTATGTTGCAACCAGTAAGAGTAATCAGCGATCGTCTGTTATATGGAGCTGATGGTCATTTGCACGCACAACTCATTTTGATCTTCTAGCTGATACACTGGCAAAAATGGCACATATCACAGCTTTGTTTTTTCCCCAAATTACTCCAGTTTCATGGTTCAGGCGTGGTGTTTGGTGGAATGTTGTTTGGAGGTTGGTCTGTGTAGCCTCCCCCTTTTCATGGTAGGATACCATGGATAATTTTGGCATGCTGTCTGTGAATGCCGGATTGATCTGAATATGCATTCATAAGGACATGCAATGGTTTAGGTCATGATTTGCACCTGGCTCAACATTGCTAAATATGTTACTTTCCAAAAACATTCGTACGTATGTGATCTGGAAATGAGCATTAGGAGTTCTCTTTGTTTTGATACCTGGAGCTGGAGCTGTCGAAGGGAAATTTTTTAACCTACTTAATTATCGGTGGTTCTGTTCAGTCTGTTTCTTGTTCCAAAAGAGTTATAACTGCACAACAGGGTTCCCACTTTCCAGTGCAAGCAGTTCATTTTTGGAGTGCTGCCTACATGATTCGGCATCACATTTTCATTTTGTTCCATTCACATGTTTACAATGCAGCCACTGTTGCTTACTTGGCACAGGTAGCTTCCAACTCGAGAGTCTTCCCTTTGAAAGCATCAGTTCAAAGCTGATAGCTTCAGGGCTGGTTGCGATTTGGGGCATGTTTAGGAGAGATAAATGTACTTGTTCGTTCATTGTTTTTGGCTCCTGGCTATAAACCATCTTTGAGTGAGACTCAAATTTTAATTGTTCTTCTGGCGAACCAGACCCAGATAGTAGGCTTTACAACCAAATTTTACAACTATGCTACTAGCTTGTTCTCCGATAACCTTGTTCATAGTCATGAGACAAAAGAATGTTTTTTTTCCTCTCTCTACAAAGACAGAAGAATGGTCTAGTAGCTCATGGTGGTGGATCTTAAGTTGTAACGTTGCACGGTGCCAAGAGCAGCAGCTGGAGTGGCTACTGGCTGTACGTCTGCTATTAATCTTTGTTCTCCACTGGTGCCTCTCCTGGATCGATCTGCCATTCAATGAGAAGATGTCTCTCCTCGCTGTCACCAGTACCGCATAGATCTTGGATCTCGTGCTCATTACATTAGATGCAGGCTCTTGCGATCTGTAAAAATGATGGGATGAGCATTCTACTTCCTAGCAGAGAACAGCTGCACCCTTTTGGAGTACTAGACGAGAGTGTTCACGAGTCACCGTCTTCTGTCTCATTCTGTAGCATCAGCCCGTGTGAAGACGAGGAGCAATTAGGGATGAAACTTAGGGCATTCCTAATGCCAGCTCTATATATCCTCTATCTCATCATTATTTATCCACTTTTTTTATTATTAACCTATTTCTTTCTACATTTTTCTCTGTTATATTTTATTCCCTATCTAGTACAATAGTAATGCGTTAGAGGCCGTATACGTGTAGCATTGGGAATGCCCTTACGCACGGCAGTGCCACGTATGTCGTATGCGTAATCGTGTGTTACACTTCATGTCTGCATGCGATTATGTATTGTGCGCTATGATGACATGATGCATTTGACCTGCCGCATCCGATATCGAAAAGAACTCAGCTTGTTCAACCACCTTATCGAATCGTCTCGGCTCCAAGTAACCAAAAAAAAATCTTTATCGGCGATAGAATCTCGAACTGCACCTGGTAATCTTTTTTTTGTTTTTCCTTTCACAGCTCCAGCTCTCGTGTTCTTGTCCGGAGCACCGTTTTAGAACGGTTTACTGTGGGGATTTGTTTATATGCATCAGTGCATCACCGTCGGCCCGAGGTTTTCGACCAATCCAAAGCCTCCATGCGAGCACTTCGACATCTCGAACGGCATGCGTGCTTAAGTGTAAGCTAGAGCGAGCGAGATTCTTCACACGAGCAATGCAGGAGAAGTGCCCTTGAAGCCGTTCGAAATCTGGAGATGCGTCCGATGGGGACAAAAGAGGGGGCTTCCAAATTTGAGCTCAGGTGAATGGAGGCGCTTCGACGATATCCTCCGATCCTCCCACAACCGAACAAGCGCTAGGTTTCTATGGTGAGCATTCAGCGACACAACCCTTTGATTTGCGGTTCGGTTCAGTTTTGTTCGATTAGATCAAAATCTGTTATTTTTGTATAGACTATTTGGTGTAAGATTTTCTAATAATTTTTTTTTATACTCTATAGGATTTTACTTAAAGTTCTCAAAAAAAAATTTTAATATTTTTTTAATCTTTTCATACCTATTTTTGGCTCAACGAAACCAAACACAATCAAACCGCGAACTAAAGAGAACCTGATCAAACTTAGGTGTGGAGACACTCACCATTGGCCACAAGATCAAACGTAGATGGGCGTGGAACCTCACCAGACGCTTATCCTCTAATGTAGGTTAAATATAATTTTATATCACTCACACGTGGCCCCACATCAGGATGGCCCCACGTAACAGTGACTCAAAAGTACATTTGTGTTCACGGACACAAAAGAGAGAAAGAGTGCCATTGGAATAACGGCCAAGGGTGTCCTTGCCTTGAGAACATGCTTAATCCTAAAACTTTTTTCTTACTCATTTTTATTATTCACTCTCCGTCATTTTTCCACTGTTCACAAACCCATTTATACCCATTTCTACGCTAATAGGTAAAAAATGGTTTTACCGTTGAAGATGCCTAACGGGGTCGGGGTCTCCATCGCCCGGTTCTCCTCTCCCCCGCTCAAGTTTCCAGCTACAGCAAAGCAACAGAATGCATTGAACAATGCTGATTGATGTTTATTCGTTAATCTGCAAAATCATTATTCGCGGAGTTCAATGATTGATGTTTATTCGTTAATCTGCAAAATCATTATTCGCGGAAGAATGGCAGAAGGAGGAGAAAGAAAAAAAAGAAAGAACGCATGTCAGGCCCCAAGGTTGAAGTAGATTGTGTAGAATTCATCCCTCAAGGTGAACAATGGCTCCAGCAAGAAGTTCCTCCTCTTCCCTTTGGCAGCGAAGCTGACCGGATGGTACCGCCGCAGTGGCTCAGCCTGCACGAAGCTCGCCGCCTGCTGGAACCCGCCGCCGCCGCCGCCGGAGGACGAGGAGGAGCCGTGCTTCGGAGCGCTCCGGCAGCCCACCTGCACCTTCGCGCCCGCGGCCACCAGGAAGCACCCCGGCCTGGCTCCGAGCTCGAGCGACACCGACCCGGGCTTCCCGTCGAGCCCCGGGACGACGTCGAACACCGCGCCCGAGCTCCTCTCCGCGGACACCGTCAGGCCACCGGTGACCACCATCCCCGGCAGGCCGAACGGCTCGAGCATCGCGGCGGCCGCGCCGTTGACGGCGGCGTGGCGATCGGCCGAGCCCTGCGGGAGCAGCCGGAACGTCGCGTGGACGGCGGCGTCGCTCCCGCCGCCCTCGGGCCGCTCCTGCATCGTCAGGGAGGCGTTCGCCGCCGAGAGGACGAAGGTGTCGCCGCCGGACTCTTGCGTGAACGTCACGAGCTGGGAGTTGTACGACGAAGGGACGGGGGTGATCCAGTCTGAGGTCGCTGTGGAGTCGCCGGGCTTGGCGTCCCAGTCGCCGGTGGTGAGGCCGGCGAGGAGGAATGGCCCGAAGAGGACTGCTTGTAACGATGCATACTCTGAACGATCATCTGGAGACATCACTTGCAAGTTATAATCAATTTTCAAAAATTTGTTTTTTCCTTTTGAATTATGGCCTTGTTCTTTTCGGTGTAACGTGCCGTTGCGTATTACTGTAACAAGTTTTGTTATTTTTATATAAACTATATGTTGTGATAATTTGTAACGATTTTTTCATGGTTTTTCTTAGTCCTTCTAAAGATCGTAAAACTTTTTTAAAATTATTTTTTTTATAATCTGTGTACCTCTTTTCGAGGGAACGAACAAGGCCATAATGTTAGATATTGCTTCAAGTCAGGGGAAAAATTTTGTTTCCAAAATTTTATAGGAGGTAGCCGTAAGAATAAAAACTGACTGTTATCGGTTTTATCGGGACAGATATTTTAAACAAATTTTGAAATTTTTTAAAATGTTTTGTTCTGAAGCGACGACATTTCTAGTGACTAAAATTTTAGTGTTTCAGGGAAATTTCAGCTGATATTTTAAATTTTTAAATATTGGATGCCATTCATTCTTACCGGATCTCTGTGAAAATCAATGAAATTCAGTAAAGTTTTGCTGGAATCGTTTTCCATGGTCCAAGGCAATAACTTATTTAGTAGAATTAAGTTAGTAAATAATAATATATCAACATGTATGGATTGCCATGACAAATTATTGGGGGGAGATATAAACAGTAATCACTGATGGACTAACTTTTTCAAGCTGAAGTAGATTAATGCATAGTGGAAAAACATTAAAAAAATCAGACCTTTTATTGCTTCTGTCCTCAAGTTAATAGGTAACTGCAGTAACAAGTGATCTCCACTATCCCACTGCTTGCTGATTGTGAGGAATGTCCCTGCTAGGGCAAAATTGAGTAAAATTAGACATATATATAACTGATCAAGCATCCAGTGTATGGCAAATTTGTGACACTTTCATGAGCATACCTGGAGAAGTTAGTGCTAGATCTTTATCATTTAAAGATGCTTTTGCACCATTTGCAGATGTCCAAGATGGTATTCTCACATTCAGTGTCGCATACTGACCGTTTACCTGCATGGCAAAATGCAAACTGGCTAAATGCTGATCCTTTGCAAGAAATCATCATCGAAAAAAGGCAGTCTCTCATATAATGTGCTGATGTACTGTACATTTACCTTTGCAGAAATGGAGAGTGAAACTTGGAGATATTGATCTGATGAGCTGAGGGGCTTCAGTTGCTGAGTAACTATAAGACCGGCAGTTTTCCAATTGAACGTGCTCGGTATGTACTGAATGATGTAGAGCGCTGGCTTGTCTCCTTTCTCCTCAAAGTAGATAGAATCCCCCAGTTTGGAAAATGATTCTATCCCTGCCATTACAATTCAGACAATTGACAACTTCATATATTTCTATTGCCAGTTCTGAAAGTAAGAACTGTTTACTTACCAGTCCCATAACAGCACCAAAATGAATCATACTGTTTTCCCCAGCCATGGTAGCTCACTGCTTTTGATCTTCCAGGGCCTTGAGGCAGCATGTAGATCATCACACCGGGGTCTCTTCCTCGCTGAATGCTGAGGACACCGTTTATCAGTGCTCGCTCGTAGTAGTCCGCATACGCGATTTCCTTTGTCCATCTGAATAGGTGGCGAGAAACCTGCATAGTATCTTTAGCACAATGTTTCTACTGAGACAGAAAACTGGAATAGGGGCAGTTTGATGGTGATAAACAAGTAAATCACCTTAAGCATGTTGTAGGTAGTGCAGGATTCCTCAGTCTCAGTAGTCAGAGTTTCCGCTAAACGCTTTGGATTGGACCTGACAAAACCGTTTCGAACATGGTAAGTCTGACAAAGATGACTGCAAACTTTATTAACAATTTAAACTGCAAAATTCGTACCAGAACTCACTGACAGATGTACCACCAGTTGCATAGCTATGAGAAGAATTCACTGTGTCCATAAAGAATGTTGCAATTTCCTGTCTCATGAAATATGGTCAGCACATTACAGTGGTCAGCAGTCAGCACCAAGGGAACAGTTAACCGTCAAGAAAAAACATATTGCAGGGCTAATATACAACAATGGGAAATCTGTCTTCTTTCGTTTCCCCTCAAAACATGATGAGCATGAGATAGATAATATAGCTACTTTTTTTCCGCGTAGCTAAAAAATGGTCCGAAGCATATATGTCACCGCACAGTTGCCTTTCGACGAAACCGTCACCGTAAAGTATCTAATACCGTAAACGTCGTTATAAAGTGAGGAAACGTGCATAGATGCTATTAACAACAGTAATTTTTACCTTGTAAAGGGGATCACCAGTAACTTCGTATCTCATTTGCCCACCAATGACTACCGGAATATGTGTATTGGCATGGAAACCCGATAGACTGTCAGCCTGAGAGAAAATGATTGAAGATTAATATCATTCAAAAAAGAGTACCCTGCTCCCCATCCTAAAGAGCTGCACCTATCTATTCTGATTACCAATAGCTAGGTCAGGCACAAGTTATTCTGTTGTTAAATCACAAGTCCTAGATGTATGCAATAAGCTATAGAAGGTTTGACGCATGAACAAAATGGAAGTAAGAAACACATGGCCAGGAAAGAAGCTCTTCAGACCTGAACTGCAAGCAATCCTACAAAGCACGGCTTATCGAAAAGATGCGCCAGTATCAAATGCCTCTGATCATTCTGACCAATCAATTACTTCTATTAGCAAGCACATCAGCTCAGAGAGTTAGCATCAATCGAGCACCTATGGGATGGTCGGCAAGAACTGCAAGAGCAACATATCACCGTGATGGTGTAGAGCTGGTAGAGCACGTCGTTCATCCCTCCGGTCTCCTCGTTCAGCGACGTCCAGTGCCTCTCGATGCTGTACCTCTGGATGACGTTCTTGACGCGGCTCCCGAAGTAGTCGGCCATGGCCACCACCATCTGCAGCGCCTTGGGGTTCCCGGCCACCGTGTGCTGATCAAGAAGCCCCTGCATGATCTGCAGAGAAGCGCAGGCTCAAAGCTCAACGACGACGCAAATGGCAGAGGTGGTCAAGAAATGGCTGGATTTGGAGCTGGGGAACCTTGTGGATGGTGTAGTAGGGAGCCCAGACGGGCTTGATGGCCTCGAAGCGGTCGAAGAACTCGTCGGGGAAGGCGGAGAGGTAGCCGGTGCCGGCCGCCGCCTGGCACGCCTGAAGCGCGTCCACCGCCGCCGCCATCCTGCCTGCGAGCGTGCCGTTGTGCGTGCTCGCCCACGCCTTCGCGGCCGCGCTCAGGTAGTGCCCTGCGCCATCGCCGCATGCATCCGTCCATCATTTGCATTGCACCAACAAAAATTTGAACTTTGCAGTTGTAAAAAAAAAAAGTTTTTTTAATACTGTATAAGCTGCTGTTAAAGGGGGCCGATCGTCGACACTGGCGCGGCCGCCTTACCTTGTCTTCCTTCGCTCTAGCGCTGTCTTTCTCTTCTGCTCTCTCTCCTGCTCCGTGTGCCTCCACCACCACCCGTCCACCCCCATTACCTCCGCCGACCACCACCCACGGTAAGCGTCGCCCTTGCGACCTCACCGCTCCGCCCCCTCATTCTCTAGCCACCCCTCCCACCCTAACTCCAGCCATCTATGTCGATATGCGCGCGCCGTCACCACACAACCGCCTTCAACCATTCCCACGGTTTCAACTCCACCGTTGACACCTTCCTGCCCCCACCACCACCCATCCCCACCGCTGAACCATTGCCTCCCCCTGTCTCCCTCTAAGCTTGAAGAACCACGAAACCGAAAGCAGGCAGCGGCGTGGTCGTGCTCAACAGCGGGGGAGAGTGGTGGAATAAACAACATAGAACATTGGATTCTGATCGGACAACCGTTGCTTGTCGACTGAGATCTTTGGCGTTTCTAGGCGACTAACGACGAGGAAAAACAATTATTATAAGTCGTTATACCAAAAATATCATTCTAAAGGCAGAAATATTTAAGACGTATTTATCTTTAGCCATTCATTTTATCCATATTATTATGAAGCTTTTCAGAGATATACCACCTCCAAATACGCTGCTCCGTGTGCCTCCACCGTCACCCGCACTACAGGAAATGATCTCTGTGACGACGGCCGAAAAAAGCAATGTCGACGGTACTCATCCCGACGACATCCTGTGTCGGCGGCCAAAATAATTACCGACGACAAAACAAGCATAAGGCAAGCAATGACGTCGGCCAAAGGATGGCCGACGACAATACCTGCCCAACCGAGAGCGCGAGTTCCGATTTCTGAATTTTTGTTCCCCCCAAAATGGTTTTGTCCGCGGGCGAACGAACTGTATCGTCGGCTCTCACCCAGACGACAATCTGTGGCAAGCAATGACGTCGGCCAAGAGTCGGCCGACGACCATACCTGCCCAGCCGAGAGTGCGAGTTCAGATTTCTGAATTTTTGTTCGCGCCAAAATGGTTTTGTCCGCGGGCGAACGAACTGTATCGTCGGCTCTCACCCAGACGACAATCTGTGGCAATAAATGACGTCGGCCAAGAGTCAGCTGACGACAATACCTGCCCAGCCGAGAGCGCGAGTTCAGATTTCTGAATTTTTGTGTCCCGCCAAAATGGTTTTGTCCGCGTCCGAACGAACTGTATCGTCGGCTCTAACCCAGACGACAGTCTGTGGCAACCAGTGACGTCGGCCAAGAGTCGGCCGACGACACTTCCTGCCCTCCGCGGAGAGCACGATGTTCGCGGCCGGGGTGGGGTAGGTGCGACCTGTGTCGTCGTCCAACCGATAGCCGACGTCAAAGGGCTCTTTTTGACGTCGGCCGAGACGTGGCCGACGTTAAATATCTTCTCCCCTTCCCTCCACGCCCGGTCGATTTATTTTCGGGCCCCTCAAACCTCATAGGGTGGGGAGGAGCATGTAACCATATGGTAGCTTTTAATAATTCGATATGCGACCAAACTTCTTATTTGAAAATTTGTACGGAGGGGTAATTATCGGGCGAGAGAACCGTTGTTTGGTCGGGGGCCGTGAAGGACTAGTGTCGTCGGCTGGTGGAAGCCCGACGTGACAGGTGTCATCTATGTCGTCGGCCTAGCCCTTGGCCGACGTCAAAGGTTGGTGTGTGACGTGGGCCTCCTTCTGGCCGACGTCATATCCCTTCTCCCCGTCGGCCGGTCGATATTCTTCCGGGACCTCCGCCCCAAACCTCACAGGGTCTCTTTAGAGTTCTAAAGGGTACGTAACACAAGAAAGGTCATATCGCGCTCGTTGTTTCCGTCGGTGAAAAGTTCGAGCTAGGTGCGTGTTGGTATATGATACTCCGACTTGTGTTGGTAGAAGTAGGGTGTGAAATGCAAGCCGATCGAACACGATATGCTATACACATTTCAAAGGAGCCCACGCAGGTAATCGAATGACTGGTGGGGAGGAGCATGTGGCGAGATGATAGATTTAAATAATTTGAAATACGATGAAACTTCTTAATTGAATCTGTTGTACGGAGGAGTAATATATTAGATGAGAGAGAAAACCGGTGTTTTGGGAGGGGTGGAGAACCAGTTTCGTCGGCCAGAGCGTAGGCCGACGTTATAGGATGGGGCTCTGTCGTCGGTACAAGCCATAACCGACGTCAAAGGACAGCAGTGACGTCGGCTTCATGTTGCCCGACGTCAAAACTCTTGGCCCCTCCCGTGAGCTCAACCGGTCGGTCTGTTTTTCTGTGACGTCGGTAAAGAGGATGCCGACGGCAAAGGGGCTAGCCCGGATGTCTGTGACGTCGGTTGGGAGTGAGCCGACGTCAAAGACCTTGCCCACCTCACGTGCGCTCAACCGGTGTCTGTGACGTCGGGATGGCCTAGGCCGACGGCAAAGGTGCTTGGCCAGACGTATATCACGTCGGGACAGAGCGGGCCGACGTCAAAACGCTTGAACCTGTGACGTCGGGAGAAGTGTGGCTGACGGCAAAGGGGTAGCCCAGATGGTTTTCACGTCGGTCATGGAGAGGCCGACGGCAAAGGGCCGTGCGCACTGCCCAATTATTGCTCCTTGTCTGTTGTCTTCTCCCAATCCCTTTTGCGCCCAGTCCGTTGTCTTCTCCCCCCGGCTCGCGCCGCCGCCTCCTCCCCTGCCTCCTCCCGCCGCCGCCTCCCCCGGCGAGCCCGGCCTGAAAAAGCCCGGGCCGACCGGTGCATCAGGCCGAGCTCAGGCCTCGATCTGAAGCCCGGCCACCGGGCCGGGCCGGGCTCGAGCCCGAGAAAATTGTGCATCAAGCCGTGGCCGGGCCGGGCTCCCGGGCTTTCGGGCTTCGGGCTGGATTCGGGCCCAAAACCGAAGCCCGAAGCGTCGGGCCAAGCCGGGCTCGGGCTTGGTCCCGTGGGACCAGGCTTTTCCAAGCTCGGCCCGAAACCCTGCCCGGCCCGGCAAATGATCAGGCCTAGCTGGAATGGGTCGGTACCGGAATGTTCCATTCCAATAGAAAAATCAAAATGAGCACCGGAATGGAATTGACAAGTTTGCCCCTCAGGCCATCTTGCTCGCCAAGCGTCGGAGATGGCGAGCGGCCCGGGAGTTGGAGATGGGGCGGGGGCTCGTCGGGGAAGACACGAGTGGCAGCGAGGTTGCACATCCGACGACGCACAGACAACGAAGAGCTCAAATCTGAGCTCCTTCAGGATGGCTGGCGGGCAGGGGCACAACGACCCAGGTCGACGAGGGCACGGCGAGATGACTGGGGCAAAATGTGGGCGGTTGTGGCTGGTTCCATGGGAGTTGGAAGGAGGAATGAGGAACAAGGAGGAGAAAGGAGAGGAGGTTATGACATATGGGTCCCACATATTTTGAGCTCATATATGTGACAAATACCCTATAATGGCACGTTTGAAGTGGAACCCCTCGGAATAATGGCATGTATAATATTTTTGACTTTTTAATTGACATTTCTGACAATATGGTATTTAATAATGTGTAAAAAATGGGAAAAAAAAACTAAAACTTAGCGTGTGATTTGATCACGCCAGGTTGTGGCATAAGCCCAAATGATGTTGGGCCGAACTTTAGCTTTTCTATGGCGAAATGGGCCGAGAGCCCGGGATCGAAAAGGCCGGCGTACGAGGTTGTCTTGTCTTATCGCAATGTACCAAATTTGGTCCAAATTTGACATGGATTTCGTGGCAAATGGTTTGATTTGACATGAATTGATTGAATCGCAAGAGGGTTTGGCAATGCTGCTGTGCAACGGCAGCGTGAAAGGAATGGAAGGTGAGCGTGGGAGCGAGTGACGCACGTACCGACGAAGTGGCCGCGGAGCTCGACGTCGGGGCCCTCCCAGCCGCCGTAGGGCTCGCCCGGCGCCGGCAGACCGGCCTGGCGGCGGAAGCTCCAGACGAGCCTGTCCACGTCCAGGAGGAGCAGGTACTCCAGGTTCGTCTGCTGCGCGCGCCCGTACACCGCTTCGCCGCCGTCGAGCCGCACGTCGTGGAGGGACACCTCCTCCAGGAACATGCCGCCGGCGCCGGCGCCGCCCTTGAGCGAGCGGTACAGCATCGCCCAGTCGAACTCCTCCCTGGAGGTGGCGGCGGCGGGGAGGCCGCGTGGCGGCATGAGGTCCATCCACGCGGCCTCGTCGGTGGGGCTGAGGTGCTCGTGGAAGAGCTCGCGCCACCGCCACTCCGCCGCCCCCGGCGCCGCCTGCAGCCGCGCCCGGACCGTGTGCGACGACAGCTGCGTCGGCACGTTCGTGCACTCCTTCGCCACCGCCACCGCCGCCACCACCATTACCACAGCCACCACCACCTCCACCTCCGCAGCCGCCACCGACGCCATCTCTCTCAGGACAAGACGACACCTCACGGCGAGTCAGTGGCTACTGGCCACCACGGACATGGGAGAAAGCTCCAAGAACGAAAAGCCTCAGCTTTTATCGCCTGTGACCGCACGACACAGAGTCAGAGGCAGCAAGACGAAGGTAGGGTAGGGCAGCAGGGAGCACGGAGGGACGGATCGACGGACGCGAGGAGATAGAGGGGTGGAAATGGAGGGCTCACATGCCGCCGCAGGACGCGCCGGCCGGGGGCGCCCTTTGTCACGGCGCTCCACGTGAGGCCGGGGAGGAGCTAGGGATTAGGGAAGCGATGGCGCTTCCGCCCGTCTCTCTCCTCTCCGGCGGAAACGACACCCAGATCGGGCGTGAGGACGGCGACGGCTTCACAGATTCTTTGGGCCAGGAAGGAGATACATACATGTCTCATCTGATCTCTCGTCTCGTGACCACAGCGCGCAGCATCCACGGTAATACCGCATGGAATATTGGCAACCTCGGAGATAGAAGCATTCTTCCCTGGGCCCACACGTCAATGACTCGAAGTCGGACCGTCTTGCAGGGAGAAGCCGCTTCCATATGCACCCCGTGTATAGTTGAGTGCCTACTGAGCATTAATAATATGTCCTTGAAAACATTTGGGTACGTTATGTACGTCCTCGGACATAGAGGCCGGAAATGTTTTCACTATCTAAAAGAATACCCCCACGACGTATTTTTGGCTGAAAAAAGCATCCATGTTTGTAGGGCTTACTTGCTCACTTACATTTTTAAAATCGAAATGCATGCTTTGGTTTATTTAGCTATATCTTTTTTCTCAAAGCTAGTTCTAACTCTTAAGGGACAAATCTAATAATTATAAGTCAGACTAGAGGACTGGATCCCATCGTAGCAAGGATATCCCCGCTCCCTTTTTAACACCACACCGCCTCTACCACCACCCATGGATGGCGCGCGGTGCCAATGTCACCTCGCCGCCCCGCTCCCTTCTCTCCCTCTCTTGCCCGCAGCCTCGCCCATGTAGGTTGAAGGTACCCCTTGTGTGATTTTGGTGAGTAATGACAAATACATTTAATGACAATGCTTACTTTAGCATTTGATTAATATCAAATCTCTATTATGCTTATTGCTATGTGATCTCGGTGAGGAAAAGAGTTGAAAAGACCTGAGCTCAAGTGTGACTAAACCACCTCAGTGGAAACGTGATCCCCTCAAGGGTCCGTACTTCAGAAACAAACATTGCTACATCTCCATCTTTATTTCAGTTTTCCCATTGCTACTTTCTCACATGATTTTCCCTATTATTGACCTATTAATTGCGTTGGTTGGTTGATTAGCGTTGTGGGATTCTAATATTTGTACTATTTCTTGTGATCTATCCTTGGTGCAGGTGGTATCCCGAATTTGTGAGATTTGATTTGGATTCAAACCCTAACTCTGTCCGTAAGTTGGACTGCCCGACAGTTTGCATCAGACACTTCGGTGGGAGTATCCGGTCCTAAGCATCGAACTGTCCGGTGGTTACAACTTCTGCATTTAATTCTATTGTAAAATTTTGTAATGCCTATTCACCCTTTTCTAGGCATGCATCCCGATCCTTCGACCCACCCTAAGTCCGACCGACCTCCTTCAACCGATCCCGTGGTTCCGGCGTCACCGCCGACGCCTCGCAGGCCCCTACAACCCTCACCCCACGTACCGCCGGTCCACCGCCCCCTCGGCCAGCCTCCCTCTAAACCTGCCGGACACAAAACACTCTAGCGCTAACCCAAATCCAAACCTGGCAATGAGGTGGCGACACCGACAACGGCGTAGAGGGAGGAAGACAACGACGCGGAGGAAGGAGGTGGATCACGGTAAATGGAAGATGTCCCATTTAGTCGGATACCGTCACCTAGTATTTCATGATAACTAATTGCCGCCTTCTGCATGGTTTCTACTAAAAGCTTTTTAAAACTTAGCTGTTTGGCAAATAATGGAATCATCACCCAAGTTCAGCTCATTCATGGGAACGAGCTAGGTCAGGAGAGTCTTTACCATTGTCCATTGAAGCGGATCCAGCAAAATGGGAATGGGCAGCGGATCGAGCGGATGGGGGCAGGGCAGCAACCGGATGCGTATGGCCTATGGGACACATGCACCACGCCCCTACCGTAGCAAGCAAGCAGCCAAGCTAGCTGTGAGACAGGAGTACCGCAAGAACACTAATGGCGCCCGCATGGAAGGGCAACTCGACGGACGGCATATATTTATGGCCACGCGGCACGTGCACGTGCATGGTCCAGAACCGTCTCCTTTGACTCGCGGTTTTGTTCGATTCGGTTCGGTTGAACCAAAATTTGTATTTTTTGTATAGACTATTTGGTGTAATATTTTGTAATAATTTTTCGGAACTTTGTACGATTTTACTCAAAGATCTCAAAAGAAAATTTACATAATTCTTTAATCTTTTTATATTTTTATTTTATGGTTCTCAATTTTTTAGCCTGCTAGGGAGAAATGTTGCTTAATTAATTAGGGCTGGCCCAACTTTATAAAAGAAAAAGAACTTTATAAAACAGATCAGAGAACATAGGATCCTTTCGGCCATCAAACGTGCTTAGGAGTTGCCGAGTTAGGGCCGTTGGGCCTTTGTGCAGCGGCGGTTCGGCCTTGATCCTCCGGCATGATAGGTCCTGCCGTTATACTTAATTATTACTTCCTTCCGTTGTAGAAAACATGTTCTAAGCAACAATTTTAAAAAAATTATATAAAAACTTTTGAAACTGTTTGATTTCGGCCCATCAAACGTGCTTAGGAGTTGCCGAGTTAGGGCCGTTGGGCCTTTGTGCAGCGGCGGTTCGGCTTCAATCGCCCGGCATGATAGATTTTCCTAAGAGTCGTAGGGGTACGCACACGCGTGTGCCTTAATGTCTAATTGCTGTCCCTTGAGACAGTCGCCGTTTCTATCGTGTGTTAGGGCGCACCGCGCACGTGTGTGCGTGCGTGTTAGTTTAGGGGTTAGCAGTTAGGAAGTGAGATGTGTGCACCTTCTTTGTACCCTCCCAGGAAAAAGTGCTATCGTTATACTTAGAAAACATGTTCTAAGCAACAATTTTAAAACTTGTTCTAAGCAACAATTTTAAAACTTTTTATATAAAAACTTTTGAAACTGTTTGTTTTTTAAACATATAAATCATAGCTATAGATTCGTCAAATACTATTATCATAATATCATATATTTTTGTGTATTTATAAATAAATTGTGGTTGTAATTACTGATCCAAGTTGCATTTGAAAGACAGTTTTAATTTTCAATCATCAAGTTTTTAACGATAGGGGAGAATGCATTTTATTTAGTTACATTGAAAGTGATGAGACATATGCTTAGGGGAAGAAAGGTTTTTCACACAAGAACAACAAATCTAGTGCTTACATGAGACAGACAAATGTTTAGCTAAACACCAATGCTCAGAAAGATGTTTAGTATATGTTATGGCACATAAAACACCTCTATAAATATTTTTTCATTGAAACGAGACATTTCTATTATGTACTTAGTGATGTGCCAACAAGTGATTATTGCAGAGGATTTGGCGATTCATTTCTACATCTATAAACCACCCCTCCTGTGAGACCCGAATTTTCGTCGCCCTCACGAGGATTTGAACCCTAGTGGTGGGTTTCACAACCCAAACATTCCACTACCAAGCGGCTGGCTTGTTCTTAATAAAACTACTTATTGCATCTATTACATAGAGAACATCTCCAATGATAAAGTCCACCACTAGTTGTATAAAGGAATAAGTTTATGTTACACCTCTCAACTATCCAAAAGAGTTGCGATAAAAAAAAAACTATCCAAAGAGTTAATCCTACACTCCAAACTATATAATCAATTATTTAGTGCCCCCATCTATCAAAAAACCATATCATTTTACGTACTTGTGCTTTAAGAGGGTGGATTTCATGATGTGGCATCCAATTTTGTCCACATCACCGGCACATATGACTTATTTAGTGGTTTTTGGAGCAAAATAATTATAGAAAATGTTGTAAAATACTTTGGTGCCTACAGATCCCAGAAAAAATATGTTTCAAACATTTTAAACCTTTAAAGTTTAACGTGTTTGATTTTTCATAGTTTCAACTGAAATAACTTTAAAATATTAATTAGGTGTTTAATTCTGTGTATCTTTTTAATAGCCCTAAACTTTTTCAGCTACAACAAAAATCAAATCAAAACTGCGAATGAAAGAGGGTCAATGTCGTTTGGTGTTTTCTCCTATAATGAATTACAAGATTAAAGTATCATAATTGATATGTATTTGTGTTCTTTTTACTTTTTAGTGGGTTAATCTTTTGTATTTTGGCAAGTTTCAGTGCATTTTAGCCCAAGGCTTGACGATGCTTTGCATCCGCCACTATTCTTAGGGAAGAGTGGTGTCGTCAGGCCTATCTACAATGGTCAGTGGAGACTAGATAGGTCTCCTAGATTTATATTACATGGACAAAAGTGGTGGCATGGCCTCCGTACAATGTTTATGGCGGATGTTGTAGCCGCAGGCATCGGTTTAGTCTTTGCTATTTTGTTGAACCTGATATGGTAGTGGCCACTAGAGACCTTTGTAGCGGATGCACTAATTTGGCTTTGTGATATTCTTCGTGCATCATGGAGTGAAGCAGTATAGTCTTTTGTAGTTAAACCATCTCCAACGGTATTGCTTTGTGTCTCATTTTCTCTTCGTGAGAAGATTCTTTTTCCCTTTAAAGCTCCAATGGTGTCTTTTTGCTGTTCTTTTCATGAAGAAATATACTTCTCTATTCTGTTTAAAAAAGATTCTCTCTCTATTTTGGTCATGATTTTTTTCGAAGAGATGTGTTGAAGATTGTGGAAAAATAAAAGAAAAAATATATGGGGATGAGAACGCGGAAGAGAATGGAACCCCTCCGATACCCTGTTATCGTGTTCTGATGTGTAATGGTTCTGTACATAAAAAAGGATTTTTATCATGTGTGCCATTACTAAGTTGAGGGGTATCACATCGGCCATTATAAAATCACTATTATTATAGCTGCCATTATAAAGTGTTGTTTAGTTTCATGTGTGCCATTATGAACACTATACACTACAAAATACGCAACTAACAGCCGGGTCCCACATGTCATCCTCTCACCTCCTTCCTCCTTCTCCTCCTCCTCCCTCTCCGCTCTGATCTCGCCCAACTCTGGCGAGCTCCGACGAGGCGAGCTCTCCTCCGACGGGGCGCGGCAAGCTCCTCCTCCTTTGAGCTCACGGCGGCGGCAGCAGCACGGCGACCTCACAGCGGCGGGGCTTGCGGTACATGAGGAGCAGGAGGAGGAGGAGGGCGGCGGCAGAGGAGGCAAGTGGCGGCATGGCCAGTCCCCGCGGCGGGCGGCGGCGAGCTCGCCTCCCCCAAATCCGACAGCGACGACGGAGGAGGAGAAGGAGGAGGGCGGCGACAGAGGAGGAGGAGGTGGGTGGTGGCGACGGCAGAGAAGGAGGTAGGCGGCGGTGGCCTCATAGCAAGCTCCCTAGATGGCCAAATAGGCGGCACGGTTAAGCCCAGCCGAATAAACCGGGCCCGGTACGGCCCAGCACCATCCTCGAGCCGTGCCGTGCCGGCCCACGGGCCGAGGCAAAGGCCCAGGCACGGCCCGAAGGGAGGCTGTGCCGTGCCGGGCCGGCCCGAAACACTAACGGGCCCATCGGGCCCTGTACTAAATAGAGATAATATGTGGTAAAAATGGTGACTCCAGACTTTGAACCAGGGACCTCTTGACATCCAAAGCCTTATTCCCACACATACTAGCTACTAGAACTTGATTTCACTTGTGTTGGTTGTGTCATGTGACATTATAATATACATATTGATGAATAAAAAATCAGAAAAATTAATCGTGTCGTGCCGGGACGGCTCGGCGTGCCTGGCCTTCGGCCCAGGCATGGCCCGGTCAGCGGGTCGTGCCGACCCGGGCCCGATGCATGTCGTGCCGTGCTTCGGGCCAGGCCAAAATGCCGTGCCTCGTGCCGGCCCATTTGGCCATCTGTAGATGAAACTAAGCAACACTTTATAATGGCAGCTATAATAATAGTGACTTTATAATGGCTGTTGTGATACCCCTTCACTTCGTAACGGCACACATGATAAAAATCTCATAAAAAATGATGGGGGGATGCATCCGCTAATTCTTAATATAATGCTCCTTCTAAAAAAAATAAAAAAAAAATCAGACAATGCATGAGAGTATGAGACTCGAATATTACACATAGAAAAGGCGTGATTTATTTCCAGTCGTGTATAGAGTACTAGTTAATTTACAGTGCGAAGCTTTTGAGCTGTTCTTCCATGATGGCTTCAGATGGAGGAGAGGAGGAAGGCTGGACGATCGAGCGAGGGAGATGCAGCTAGCGTCGTCTCTCAGCTCGATGAGCTGTCGCCGACGAGGTTGAAGTACACCGTGTAGAACTCATCCTGCAGCCTGTGCAGCGGCTCCAGGAGGAAGTTCCTCTCGGTGCCCTTCGCCATGAAGCTCAGCGGGTGGTACCGCCGCAGCGGCGCGGCCTGCGTGAAGCTCGCCACCCGCCGGAGCGCCGCGTCGCCGCCGCCGCCCGCCGCCCGGCACCCGACCCGGACCTTCCCTGCCTCGCCGGGCGCCGCCAGGAAGCAGCCCGGCCTGGTCTTCAGCTCCAGGGACACCGTGCCGGGTAGGCCGTCCAGCCCCGCGACGGCGTTGAAGAGCGTGTCCGGCCCAGGCGGGCCGACGGCGAGGCCGTTGGTGACCGCCATGCCCGGCCTGTCGAACGGCTCGATCGTCATGTTGTCCCCTCGCAGGCTCCCGCCGCCGCCGCCGCCGCCAGCGGCGGAGGAGTAGACACGGAACGTGGCGTGAACGCACGCGTCGCTGCCGGCGACGGGCACCTCCTGCATCGCCAGCGCGCCGTCGGCGATCGACACTGAAAGGACGAGGGGCTCCCCGCCGGCGCGGTGCTGCGTCAGGCTGACGAGCTGCGAGTTGAGCGACGCCTGGGGGAGCGGCGCGACCCAGTCGGCGACGGGTGCGGCGGCGGCCGCGCTCACCTCCCACATCCCGGGGGTGAGGCCGTCGTTGGAGTGGTTGCTGTCTGCCACGATCTTGTTGCCGTGCGTCAGGCCGGCGAGCAGGTGGGGCCCGAACAGCACCGCCTTGATGGATGCATACTCCGGCCGATCATCTGAAACGGCACACGCACCAATTCAGCCTCCAAATTCATCTTTTTACATAATGCAAGAAACTTACAGCCTTCCAAATTCATCTTCTTACAAAATACAAGAAATTTCCAGCCTCCAAATTCATCTGAATAAAAAGATCGATCTTTGTCTGAAAATTCATACCTTTGATAGCCTCAGTTCTTAAGCTGATCGGAAACCGGAGCAGCAATGTATCATCCCTCCAAAGCTTGCTCACCGAGAGGAACCCACCTGCAAGAACAGCAGCAATAAGCACAAACCTGGAAACCTGGAATCACTCCTCACTCTGTACATGACACATAAAACAGTTCATAGATAATGAATTTATCCATCGATTCCATCAGTGAGGTTACCTGCAGATGTCAGGTTGAGCTTTTCGCCGTTCAGAGTCGCTGTCCCGCCATCCGCCGATGACCATGACGGGATCCTCACGCTGACATTGGCTGGCCTCGCATCTCCCTGCACGTAGGAGAAGGCAAAAATCTTGAGTCAAGCTTCACTCTGCACACCATGGCTGAAGTGAAGGAGGTGTCACATTATTCAGAAGTTGGGTACCTTTGCAGAGATGGAGAGGGAGACTTCAAGATGAGAATCCGTTGAGGAGAGGGGTTTGGATTGCTGCTTGATGGTGAGGCCTGCCGCCTTCCAATCGAAGGTGCTCGGTATGTACTGGATGATGTAGACGCCCGGTGTTTCTGCCTTCTCCTCCAAGAAGTATATGGAATCCCCTAGCTTTGAGAACGATTCTATCCCTGTCATCACAACAGAGGAAGATTTTCAGACACAGCCAAACAACAGAAAGAAAGAAAACATCACACCCAAATTCTCAATAAAGAATTTATCTGATGCATAGCACATAATTTTCTTTTTCAGAAAAGAAAAATCTGTCTTCGCTAGATCAACGGCTGGACCCACGGGGGGCGCGCGAGGGCAGTCGCCTGGGCTGTAGACGCTTAACATAAAGAAACCTACTTAGTGGCGGTGGTTGTTTTTAAGATTTATAGCACCCACATGCTCAAGTAATAATCATATAAAATAAAAAAACAAATGCAAAAAAAATAGAAATTAAATGTAGTTAACCTAAAAATTTACAGATCAGATTTTTATCTAAAAAAATAATTTATCAACAAAAATGTTAAAAAAAATTAATGTAAGCATACGCATATAAATTTTTTCAATACAAAATAACTAAATTTCCAGTATAAAACTAAGTGGGAAAAACAGTGTAGACTAACCGGAAAAAAGTCACGAAAGAGGAAAAACAATGTAGACTAACACGAAAAAATTGTCGCATACCTAAAACTCAAAAAACAGGCGACTGCTATTTATCTAAACCGAAAAATAACTGTTTCTTTAGAAATTCAATTGAATAATTACCAAATTTGACTATCATTGCGCAAGACGAAGAAAAAGATTTTCTAGCAATTCCATTGAACAATTAACAAATTGGTTGATCATTCCCCTAGAAAAAAAAAACTTCTTTTTACAGAATTACAGCAGTTCCATTGAACAAATTACCTGTCCCGTAGCAACACCAGAATGTGTTATTCGGGCTGCCCCATCCCCCTGGATTGTTGGGGGGAAGGCCGGAGGGGGGTAAACCGCTGATGCTCTTGGATCGCCCGGGTCCCATGGGGAGGAAGTAGAGCATGACGCCAGGCTCGGTGCCCCTCTGGTTGCCCATGATACCGTTGATGAGCAGCCTCTCATAGTGATCCGCATACTTGACCTCCTTCTTCCACCTAAAGAGGCCCCGCGACACCTGAATCCAGCCCAAGAAAGTTAAATTTCAGCATTTGTTTCTATACAGAAATGTGATCAAAGATGAGGAGGAAATGACTTCACCTTGAGGAGGTTGTAGGTGGAGCAGCTCTCCTGGTTCGAGCTGATCTTGATCTCGTCCACCATCCTCTTTGGATCGTGCCTGGCATGCATGCAGAGAGCTTGAGCATGGAGCCTCGAAGGAAAGTGTTTGACTTCTCGATTCGGAGATAAGTAAATAAAGATAAGAGGCTAAGATGAAAAGAACAACCCTTAGGTGTTGTCACTCACCAGTGTTCCATGGTGGATGTGCCTCCGGTCGCAAATGTGTGGGAGGAGTTCAGAATGTCAAAGAAAAATGACGCGATGTCCTGCACCAAGGGCCAGCTTTGTATTCAGTTCAATATACAACTGAGCTTGATAAAATATGGAGAAAATTAACACGTCAGCGATTAGTACCATTCTAAATGGTTTTTAATTTAATTACCTTGTAAAGATGGTCACCGGCGACTTCATATCCCTTTAGCGCGCCAGCTATGATCGGGATATGCGTATTTGCATGCAGCCCCGAGATATCATCAACCTGAGAAAGCAAAAGCAAAAGCAAAGGCTGTAAAATTGATAAGACTGACCGGCACCAGTTAATTAATTGCTGCTACAGAAGACTGAAATTGGAGAAAGAAAACAAAGCATGTGTAGAAGTAGTCTGACGTGAAGGCTGAGTGGTCCGAGGAAGCATGGTTTGTCGAAAAGATGGGCCATCACTAAATGCTTCGGGTCTTTCTGCAGAGATTAACATAGAAAGAATTAACCCCGCAAGAACAATGTTTGCGCCATGCAGCGCCGCATACATCTACACAATCAGGTTGGTTAACCACTGAATTTACTACGGCCTACGGGGATATTACCGTTATGGCATAGAGCTGATACATGACTTCGTTGAGCCCACCAGTCTCCTCGTTCATCGCTTCCCAGTGCCTCTGGATGCTGTACTTCTGAATCAGTTTCATCACACGGTTACTGAAGTAATCAGCCATCCACACCACCATTTCGAGGCCCTTGGGGTTCCCGGCCAGCGTGTACTGATCAAGCAGCCCTTGCATAATCTGCAAAAACAACAGCAGCAGCAGCAATAAAAGAAGAATTAGATAAACGATCTGACGGCAACCGGATGGAAACAAATTGGTAAATCGCAAAACGGATCAGAATTCAAAGAGCTGAATTTGCAGCTGCTGCATTGCAGCGTGTACCTTGTGGATGGTGTAGTAGGGCGACCAGGCCTCGAAGAGCTGCTCGTAGCTGTCGAACATGGTGGCTGGGTAGGCGGCGAGGTACCCCGTGCCCATCTTCTTCTGGCAGCCATGGAGGATGTCCACCAGCTTCGTCATCTTCTCCCTCAGGGCGACGTTGCGCGTGCTCGCCCACATGCGCGCGCTCGCGCTCAGGTAGTGCCCGACGAAGTGGCCGCGGAGCTGGGCGTCGGGGGCCTCCCAGCCGCCGTAGGGCACGCCGGCGGCGGGGAGGCCGGCCTGCCGGAGGAAGGCCCAGGCGAGGCGGTCGGGGTCGAGGTAGAGCAGGTACTGGAGGTTGGTCTGCTGGCCCTGCCAGTAGATGGAGCCGGGCTCGAGGCGGACGTCGTGGAGCG
>SPJY01032433.1:1609555-1660637 GCA_005191435.1 Raddia distichophylla
CGGCGGCGAGCTTGCGCGGCAGGAGGGTCATCCACGTCGCCTCCTCCGCCGGGTTCAGGTGCGGCAGCCCGTCCTCGTGCTTGCCCGCCGTGCCGTTGAACAGCCGGTCCGTGCACAGGTGCAGCGCGGCGGCGCTGTCCAAGAGCGCCATGCCCGCCACCACCACCACCAGCAGCAGCTGAGCCGGCGAAGATGACGACCGACCCACCATGCTTCGCGCCATTGATCGTATGCGTGCGTGCTTGCTTGTGGATTTGTGATCACGAGGTGGATCAAGTGGTATATATACATGGGTCAAGATTGCCTGAGGTTGAAGACGGTATGTTGGATTAAAGAGAGCGAAATTTGGATTAATTGGATCGGATTAGATAGAGAACGGTTTGGATTTGAATTAGAGTCCTGTTTGCTATGTATATAAGAGTTCTCCGCACTGTCGGATTGGGTCGGATTAGATAGGAAAAGGTTTGGATTGAATTTCTCATTGTCTAACACCATATAGGATAAGGACTTTATAGACCATTGGATTTACTAGCAAAGTAATTAGCCATGATAGTTTAGAGATGTAACTTTAAAAATTACTCTACTACTCCTAATTGCTTTCTATCGGGAGACTCTTGTCCGTACGTTAGCATGTTGCCACCCGATGACAACGTACGTAATTGTCGTTCAATCCCGACCATGGGCTTCTTTTTTTCATTTGGCTATGCTATAATGTTTTAACTTTTAGGCCTCAAAAGGTTATTTCGATTTTCGATAAGCCCAAGATTTAGGTCGACTTGTGGTTCGCCAGCACGCTAGCTAGTGAAGAAGCATAGCGATCATGTCTTTGGATATGTCGGATTAAAGAGAGATTTCAATTGGATTGAATTAGATAGATAACAGTTTGGATTGAATTGGAGAACCCTGTTTGTTAAGGAGTTCTATGCATTGATAGATCGACCATACATGGTTCGGAACTTTGGATTACTCTTGTCTAAACACATGTCTCTCGACAGCCCTCAAAGAATAGTCGTGAGACATATTGGTTTCAACTGCTCTAACGGTGCGGCTACGACATGAGCTATTTTTTATCGCTTTGTCGAGGCGGAGGCGGTCGAGAATGGTCCGTGATCAAACCACACACTTTTGTAAAAATTGAACGGCATGACTCGTATAACTTCGTATAATGTATGCTATACGAAGTTATTACGGGGTACATTGAAGAAGCTCTGTGAAAGATACCATCATGGTGGTAACCCCGGGTCAAAAGTTTTTTCAAATCTAACCCTTTTGGCCGCGCCAAGCCATCCGGCGCGGCAAATTCATGCTGCCGCGCCAAGCGGGATGGCGTGGCAAGTACATGCTGCCGCGCCAAGCGGGATGGCGCGGCAAGACCCGCCCCACTTGTCATTCTATCGGTAGCCCGCCGGAGCCGCCAGCGTGGCAGCATGAATTTGCCGCGCCAGGCGGGGTGGCGCGGCCAAAAGGGTTAGATTTGCAAATTCTTCAGACCGGGGATTAAAAATTAAAATAATTTTAAAAAAAGGTTAAAAAATAAATTTTTTTCTGGAAAAAGTGGCCGACTTGCAGCTGAGCGAGCGATCGCCAACGTCGCAAGCCACTACACCTCCTTTTCATTTCATTAATCTATGTTGGCAACGAGCCCTTCTATCCAATGTTATCGTGGAGTGTCTCTCTAGATGTCTTTTCCAAGGCGGTCTAGGCTGGTGGGCTGCCAGGATAGGCTACGACTCAATGCCAATAATAATGGGCCCTCTAAAGTGTCCTCGATGGCCCATTAATTTTTTTTACTTTCCTACATCACTATTAATATTGTATAAATGCAAATAAGTCTGAAATGCTATTTCTTTAATGTTAATAAGAAATAAATCTGTTAATAAAATATAGTATTACATAGATATTTCAAATATAAGTTATATATTTGAATTTCAAATCAATAGAAATATGCAAAAATAAGGTGGTACGTGGAGCACCATCCATGTATTATGTTGTAGTTGAAGAAAATTAAATTGGCGCATTGAAATATATGTTTATCGATTACTCCCTCCGTCCCAAATGTAGTGCCTATAAGCTTTTTACAGTCTTCAATATAAAACTTTGACCATTATTTTTTTCATAATATATCATCCATAACTACAAAATTAACGTCACAAGAAAGTGCTTTTAAATACCAATCCAACTATATGATATGCATAACATGAAACATATATGTTTTAAGCTTAATTTTTAATTTAAAGTTACAAATTTTGATTTTTTTTCGAATTCATGCAAACCTTATATTTTAGGACGGAGGGCGTAAATAATAAAAAAATGCACTCAATTTTGTGAGCCATATGTTTTTTTTGAAAAAGTAGAGTTGGGCTACGGTGAGAACGTAGCTAACCAGCCCTGGTCAGCTGCTGTCGTGGGCCGTCCGATCAAGAGTTGCAGTCGTCGGATCTACTTCGCCGCTCCGCACCCGCCCGAGCCTTGGAACAGCGTGAACCAGCTCAACCGCAGGTCCCCGGCTCAGCTTCGTCCAACCTCCACGAAGAGAAATTCTGATGCTCACTTGTCCAGGAGCGTTATACGGGATGCATGAAGTAACAACATAAAATCGTGACCTTTCATGCCAGCTGTCAACAAAATAACAAAAAAAAATAAGCACCTGAAGGCTGTCTGAAATTATGCCTGTAGAAATGCAAGAGTTGGATGACTGGAAATGTTTGAATGAATCACAATAACAGCTACAATGTTCCAATTGATGGTGATTAATGTGTATATATGCTGAGACCAGGCACCTCCTATCTCCAGCTAAGAAAATCAACATTTTAAAATTCCTCCTTTTTGATGAAATTAACCATTTCGGAACACTATTGTGATAAAACAAGTGATTGCCTTAAGCATGTCATTGGTCATACACAACATGTATGAGTGTTCTCTAGCAACCAAAATTCGCAAAGCTTCAAAACAGCCAATAAGCTAGACGGGTGTGTGATTCTGCAAGCATCAGAATATGCGACATAGTTAGTTGATATGTAGTTTTAGGTAAGCTACCTACAAGAGCTTCTGATATAAATTTTCAATAAATCAGTATGTCTTGTGAACAAGATATCAGGAGTTTGTTAAAGTAGGTTAAAAATAACAAGCAACAAGATATCAGGAGTGCTAATAAGATATTATGGGTGGTTGTTTGCAGCACATATCTTCTCACCTTTGTACTGATCAGAGCTGAGAAGGGGCAGAGCACAGGATATTTTTATTCACTCCTTTCAATCTGTCAAATGGCCCATTCCTCATCCTGATATGCATAGTATGGGCATAAAAATCGCTCTCCCTATTAACAAAGCAACATGAACACTATAGCATCATATCTTTCACCAGTAGTCTCTGCAGGTGCATACTCCGTCAACGAGTTGATGAAAACGATTTTTGTCCCTGAGGGATATCAACCTTCCGTAAACTTTTGAAACAAACTTGGCAAAATTGTGACAATCAACACAAATCCGAAGATTCTTCATAACCTGGATAGTCATGCTAGGATGAGTGTTCATCAATCCAAAAGTTATTGCTAGTTTCTCACTATGGCCAAGAAGAATGCGTTCTTTCTGCTCGTCATCAACATCATGCAGTACACAGCTAAGGTCAGGAACAAAACCAGCTGCTTTGATATCAATATATATTTCTCTTATTTTAGCATTTATATCTTCTTTACTGGGGTGGAATCGCTCGTTTGAACAGAAGGTGTGGATAACCTTGTCAAGAATTATCCAGCTCTGCCCTGGTTCCTTGGTTACTGTTTTCTCCAACATTAACTTCCTCACTCTGAAGGCATCTTTCCACATCCCAGAAAAAGCATAAATGTTGGACAGGATCACATAATTGCCAGCATTTTCTGGCTCCATGTCCAGAAGCTTCTGACCAACAAACTCACCGACATGAACGTTAGCATGAACTCTGCAAGCATTAAGCAATGAACCCCAAATTGCTGCAGTTGGTTCAAATGGCATATCTTGTATCAAACTTAGAGCCTTCTGTAATCGTCCAGAACGTCCAAGGAGATCAATAACACACCCATAATGTCCAGTGTTGATGACTGCACTTTGTTCTTTCACCATAAGATCAAACATATGAAGGCCCTCATCGACCAGCCCGCCGTGACTACAACCTGACAAAACAGCCAACAGAGTAACACCGTCAGGACTGACACTTTCTTGCATAGATCTAAAGAAACGTACAACTTCATGCCCTAAGCCATGTCTTCCATATCCCATAAGCATTGCATTCCAACTGATGACTGATCTCTCAGGCATGTTGTCGAATACCCTTCTTGAGTATAACAGCTTGCCACATTTGGAGTACATGTCAATCAAAGAATTCTGTAAAACAATGTAAAATGGAGACTCTTTACGAAATATTAGCGCATGAACTTGCTTGCCATAATCGAGGGAAGACAACCGAGACAGTGAAGTGAGAAGAGCTGTGAAAGTGACATAATTGCATTGCATCCCCTCATTGTACAACTGCCTGAACAAGTCCAAGGCTTCCTCATCAAGGCCCAGATGGGCATAGCCAGATATAATGGCCGTGCAAGAAACAATGTCCCTTTCTGGAAGCATGTTGAACACCCTCCGAGCTTCTTTAATATTCTCTGTCTTGGCGTACACATCAAGAAGGGAGCTCCCAACAAACATGTATGACTCAAAGTTTGTCTTGACGACAAAAGAATGAACTTGTTTGATCTGACGTATGCCTTGAGGGCCAGAACAGGATGTAAGAACAGTTGACAAAGTGTAATCATTAGGCATGCATCCTGCCAGTCAAAAGTAAAATGATTTACTTAACACGCTTGACATAGTTGTGTGGTAATTAGTTAATTGCCATCTACCTTTACCCCCAATGCAGGTTAGACATGCAAATCATTTTAATAGTGCTATACGTTCACCCCCAATGCAGCAGGTTAGACATGCTTATCATATATGGGCAATTTATTACTCAAATGACACAATCCACAATCCGTAAAGAGTAGAAGAGCGCAAATGGTTGAGATGATTTACCAGCTCTGAGCATCCGGATGAAGAGATCGAAGGCCTCAGCGTGCTGGCCACTCTGAGAATACCCCGACATCATGGCCGTCCACGACACCACATTCCGCTCCGGCATCCTGTCGAGCACGTTGCGCGCGTCCTCCAGCGCGCCGCACCTCACGTACATGATGACCAGCCGCGTCGCTAGATACACCGCCGGGCGGTACCTGGCCATGACCATGTGCGCGTGCACCTGCCTCCCCTCCATGAGCGCCCGCCTCTCGACGCACGCCGTGATGGCGGCGTCGTAGTCGTGGAACCTCGCGCGCGAACCCGGGACCGCCATCCCCGACGCCGCGCGGCGCCTCGCGCCGCAGATGCCGAAGCCGAAGCCGCAGCGCGAGAGGAAGCCCGCCGCGGCACGCCGGAGACCGCGCGCGACGAGCATGGTTGCGCTCACGCCTCCATTCAAGAGTGCGGCGCTGGCGCGCGCATTTCACCGAACACCTCGCGCGCGCCGCCGCCGGCCGCCGTCAAGGCGGTGCTCTTGTGGTGGATAAGAAAGCTCCCTTCGCCATCCGATCGAATATGAACGTCTCAGATCACGGCTCGACACGAGGACTCTCTGGTAAATACTTAAAAACTTTTGGGTTTATCTGATAAGTTAGCGCCACGCTAACAACGAGGGAAACATTTGAAATTTTCTGCACATTTCAGAGCGGAGCGAGCGGGAGGGGAGCGGCGCGGTGGCCGGCAACGGCGAGGAAGGCGACTGCTAGGGTTTCCCGCGCCACCGAATCGAATCCCCGAGGTGAGCTACGTCCTCTAATCTCCCCTATAGATCCCACATTTCTAAGGCTTTCGCAGCATTAGGCAGGGAGGTTTGGCGATTTCTAGGGTTAGGTCTCGGAATTCCTCTCTTGGATGCTGCAATTTGGTGAGGTTTTTCAAATCCCGAGCTTCTGAACTGGTTCTTCGCTGTAGAGATGGAGGGGAAGGTGTTGCGCGGCGTCACTAGCGCCGATTGCGGCGGCGGCGACAAGGTGGATGATCTCAAGTACATCAATGGACTGAGCACCATCCTCGTGGCCACCATCCAGGAGGTGAAGGACCGTGTCGCCCAGATGGAGTTCATCTTCTGCAGCCAGATCTTCCCGCACTTCCAGGCGCGGCTAGCTGAGGCCGCCAAGGCAGCCGAGGATGAGTGGAGGAAGAGGGAGACAGGCTTGGTGAGCCAGCTGGAGGAGCTGAGCAGCGGGAAGCGGCGCACGGAGGAGAGGCTGCTGCAGTTGAGAAGCTCTCTTGAGGAGATGAAGGGGAAGCTCGTGGATGCGGAGCGATTCATTGCTATGAATGAGGATAAGAACAAGCAGCTTCTGGAGAGGTTGGAGGAGGAAGTGAGGAAAAATGAGGTGGTTCGTCGGCTCGAGACGGAGATCGTGGAGAAGGCTGCTGAATTGTCGAGGGAGAAAGAGGCGCACCAGCGGCTCCTGCAGCAGATGGAGCTGAAGGATAAAGATCTGCTTCTGGAGCAGAATAAGCGGACTGACTTGATTGAGGATTTCAGTCAGCTGAAGACAAACTACAAGCATCTGAAGTCTCAGTACAACTATCTTATCAGGAAAATTGACCAGAATGATGGCCCCAAGTCTCCTCTGGACATTCCAGTGGATCAAATGGCCTTTGAAAGTCCTCCAAGTAAAAGAAAACTCAAAGGTACCGCCCTCTGATTCCCCTCAATTCCTTTAGAGCTACACAAGTTTTGTTAACCATCGCCCTTTTGGTTCTTGAATTACTGTCACAAGGAGAATCATATGAAGATTTGCATTCGTTTTTTTGTGCAAATATGATATATATTTGCATGGTACTTCTATCAATACCCTTGGATGAAATTCATAATAAGCAATTGACAATCATTGTTAATTTTCTATCGTTGTTCTACCGATGTTATCACAAACTTTTAAGTGCGTGTATCTCCTAACTATGTAGGAAGTTACTGTCTTAATAAATCGACATTTTCTTTTATATTCCCTTTATTATTTTTGGTTTTCAGATTTGGCAGACGCAAGAAAGGAGAACATTCAGGACCAGAAGAATGGACCTATTTCTTGTGCAAAGGCCCAAGCTACTGAACATGCTAGCTCAGTCAGGAACCCTTCCAGAAACTCACGCCTCTCTCTACCCTCTCATCCAACTAATCCCCCGTCAAAGAATGCTGGTAGCAATTCGAAGGCAGAGGCATCATCTAGTGTCATCCGCCCAAATGCACATTGGAGGGAGACTCGTGTGCACAGAGAACCAGGTGTTGTAGACCCACATGATGATTTTCTTGATACACCTCTGGAGGCTGTCAAAAATATGACCAGGAATCCTAGAACTCCAGAAGAAGCACAAGCTCTTGCTGCCTCCCCTCCTCAAGATATGGACTTCAATAACTCGGATGATGAGACACAAGATTTCAATATTGCGACTCAGAGCCTCAACAACATGCCAGTTCCTAAGCAACAAAGCAAGATTTCAATGGGCCTCAACAACATGCCAGTTCCCAAGCAACAAAGCAAGATTTCAATCCAGCCGTCAAACAAAGGTTTTAAATACACAGAACCTGTAAGAAAGAAAGCTGATCGGGAGAATCTGAAAGGTGTCGAGTGCAAGCAGTGCAAGAAGTTTTATGATGCTGTTCTTCCTGATGGCCATGTAAATGGTGATGGTGCAAACTCTACAGGCATGAGGTGTGAGCATCACGATGGCGTATCAAGGCATCGATACAGGTATGCCCCACCAATGACGCCCGAAGGGTTTTGGAACATTGGATTTGAATCAGAAATGTAGCATATGGAATAGGAGGCGATTTTTGTTAGATATTTTTAATGATGTTTTTGAAAAATGCAAATAATACCATTAAGGTTGGTAGTAGGATAGAGTATCAGTTTGTTGAGCATCAATGTACCACTGGTTTTTTTTATTCTACGTAAATACGGAAAGTTGAACAGTTGCTTTTAGTCGTCTACCTTCGAAATGCAAGCATTCATCAGAATGGATCAACATCAACTTTGTCTCCCCTGAAAAACAGTTCACAATAACTGGGAACAACAATCCTTGTATGATCATTTCTTCATTCATTGATTTTGGTTTGTCCGCTGTTTACAGTTACATCGTAATTTTTATGCAGCAGGTTGACATCCTGGCGATTAAAGCGCTACTTACCCATATTATTGAATTTGACCCCTCCAAAACATGTCTTTGGTCCCTCCCTTTTCGGCCCGTACGCCCACTGTGCTTATCTCATCTTTTTCCTACCCTATTTCCCCTTCTTACATACTTCTTGCCGGACCAGGCTTTATTCTATCCATTTCTAGTTTCTGCACGGTAAAAGACGGTAAAAATACAGGCAAGACAAACCGGAGGATTTAAGAAAACTTAGTCTTTACCTTCTACCGTAATTTTTTATTTTACATCATGTTACAACGAGTAGGAAGTACGAGCCGTCTTCTCTTCTCGATCTAATGGATTTTGATTTGCTTATATTGTTATCTGTCGGGGCAGTATTTGCAATTGTGCTACTTGGACGGTATATCCTTTCGAGAGAAGCTTATATTTGGAAATTGGAACTAAGAGCATCCGCAGAAGAAACTATAATATAAAGTGCGCAGGAATAAAGTATCTGTTGAAGGAAATAAATCTTTTAGAGTGTAGTATAAGGTGCGAACGAATTTTAGAGAGATCGATAGAGTGTGAGTGAATAATGTTAGAGCACCTCCTTCTGACACTCTAAATATACACTACACGGTACTATTCGCTGCACACTTACTATTCACCGCACGCTTACTATCTACCGCACACTTTATCCATTTCTCCAAAACATTTTCGCACTTTACATTACATAAAAGACTCCTTTCCTCGGCACTCTCTTCTGCACGCTTCGAGTGAAGATGCTCTGACTGCAGCCCTCTGGCGTGGCAAAGGAACCTCGGAGGAGCACAGTAGCTCGCAACGTGCAACAGTGAGGGAGGGCGCTATGGCCTATGGCTGTATACCGTACATATCACATGTTGTCACCTTTCGGTGTCCCGCATTGTGGCACATGTAGTTTTATTTTTATTTTTATTTTTCAACGAAGCGTTGTTACTGAAGCGCTCCGAACTCACCGTACTGCATGTTACTATAGAACTATGACCCCATTGGTTTTAAGCCTATGTACGTTTTGGCAACCTCTGGCAATCAGCTTTCGTCCTCTTAACACACATGGTTTTTTTTTTAATCGAGCTTGTTGTTTCTCGAAGCTCTCGAAACCTACCCGAGAAAATACACGAGCTGCAGTGTTACATACAAGGTGAAGACTCTCGACCTTGAACTGAAGTTTTTCTATAGGTGAATTGCAACTGTTTTGTGCGATTTGTGCGAGTGAATTACAACTGTACCATTATAAAATTTCCGCTTTACGGAAATGTCATATATAATATCATTTATGTATATATGATATGTTTGGTTCAAGGTAATGATACTTTAATAAAACATCAACTTTACAATAACTTATATTGATTTTCTCCTTTTGTTTTTATACATGCAGCTTAATAAGAATCTGCGGAGCTTGCGGTGTTTGCTTGTTTGGCACACTGGTTCAAGCTTTTGGAGAGATGCTGGGAGCTAGATAGAACCAGGCCGAATTGTCGTCCATTCCTACTAGTGGCAAGACGTACTTCCTCAGAACTTCTCTGAATCATTAGCCAACAAAAAAAAGACCTCTGAATCAGTGAAAGGCCACACTGGGAACATTGGCTTCTTCCCAAAAAAGATGACTTAGAATCATGAGCCACTGGGTCTTGTTCACCAAACAATGCTGCTGATATACCTTAGGATCGAGCCATTATATAGTGAACATCAGCAATAATTAAGCCAGAGCATCAATCGCCCTTCTCTACAACGATAGCATCAGGAAAGCTGATATCCACCCCCCACACCCCTATCATCACCCCCTTCAGCTCCACAACACCAGCAGTATGCTCTCTCTACATCTATATGGACATCACCTCAAAATGCTGCCGTTAAAACTTGAGCCCCTGCACTGCGCCTGGCATCGCCCGTCGATGGCCATGGCCGCCTTCGGCAGTACACATGTCTAGCTTGCTCCCCAGACATTCTTCCGCCACCGCCGTCACCCAAATCTGTGTGTAGCTATCTCCCCTGGCTTGCTGCTATCTACCACTGTCGCTCACAGCTCCGTCTTTAGCTTGCTTGTCTGGGGTTGCTGAGCTCCTGCACAATGACATCAAAGTGAAAAAATAAAATAAAATCAAGTAGTAGGGTATATCAGGTAGCACTGGTGCATGGACAGTAACTAGGACACCTAGTTACCCACTGTTTATCCGTCAAATTTCCAGTTTTGGAGTCTTGGTCTTGGACAAATTATATTTATAACCGATAAATGGCAGACTTTCTGAACCACAGTTAGTGAAACTCATAGAAGGCGGTAAAACAGCAGGTGAAGAATTACGACGCTAATCCATCAAATTAGAGCATCCACGTCTCTTACTTTATCCTCCTCCATTTCATTATTACCTACTCCCTTTACCATTCCCTCTAAATTTCCTTCACACTCTATACTACACTCTAAAAGATCCCTTCATTGTATCAACTATTCTATTCAAAATTACAGTATCTTGTCGTACCTGCTCGTAATAACTTCGTATAGCATACATTATACGAAGTTATACGAACGTGCAACAGTGAGGGAGGGCGCTATGGCCTATGGCTGTATACCGTACATATCACATGCCACTCAGCCTCCAGCAGACACCAGTACACGAAGAAGCTGCAATAATTTCTGGCAAAAAAAACAGATTCTGCCAGCCGTAATGCAGTACAGATATCATGTAGTCATTGAGGGGGCCCTGAGGGTGTTAATGACCCCTGGACGCTTTGCATGATTGGGCCTGTACCTCCAATAGCACTTGTCTCTCCAAAATGCGCTCTGCTTCGATCCAGAGAGGCAGGCACAGCACACACCCATTGCCCAGATCCAAACGGCAGCATCCCAACCCCTCTTCTCTTCCTTTCTCTCATTAGCAGAGCAGAAAGGAAGGCAGTGCATGATGGTTGATGAAAATGCTGGAGCATAGTCGCCGCTATCTAAAGTTGTAAACAACAAGAGCGAGCGACGACAAGCGAGCGAAGCAAGCTCGATCGGCTCTCATGATATGAACCACACCCTTTTACAAGCTGTAGAATTGACATCCACAGCTGGCCATATGTCCTCCAATAAAGTGGTTGATTCCACCACAAGATGTCAGTATCCAGAGAGCTACAGTTACATCTTTAGCTAGGACAGTTTAGATGGGAATTCAAGATGCAACTTTAGCCTATATGAATTGCCATGATTCGGTAAATTTTTTGGCTAGGTGTCGACAGCTTATCAGCTGGATGTCAAAAAAAAATCTAATCAATTGGTCAGTTTATATGTCCGATTAATTTGGTGTAGACACTTCCATACTGTATTTCCATCAGAAGTGAAAAACATTAGACGTTACAAACTACAACAGAAGCAGCCAGAGCCCTATTGCTAGCGCCAGTGGCACTGGGATTGGAGTGTCTGTAGCTGGCTGCCTCATTGCATGAAATGGGATCCCTAGACAGGTAGTGGACAAGTCACAGAATAGTGGGCCCTTCACAGTTGTACCAGTGATCAGAAGGGCCAAAGGGACCAGATCTGCATCTACAGGCCTTATGCAGCCAAGCCCAAACGGAAAGACGGGAGGGATATGGTTTCTAGACATGCATTTATTGATTCGGGCCCAGCCACACCAACCAGTTGGGCCCGCTAGTGCCAGAGAGAACAGATCCACCAGACGAACACACCTGTGGCCCCCTTTACCACCCGAAATAGTGGCGATGATGACAATAATGATTGAATCAACAAATAAAAGAGCAAGATCCAACAAATGCATTCTGTAATTTTTTTTATTAAAGTTATAAGCTCTCGTATCTTTTGTTACCGAGTGTTTGTCAGCTATGCCATTGAGTTCTTTCTGTGAAGTTGCTCCAGCAACTTTCCCCACAAAAGGTGGTCAACCAGCCATCAGCCATATTCAACACTTTCAAATCCACAAGAAGTAACTAGGTGTTTCTTCATGGAGGCTAATATTCAACTTAAAATATTTGTAGCAGTACAGGGTTTTTTTCGTGTGGTGTGTGCTAGTTTGCTTAACATCTGTTTCTTTTCTTTACTAAATATATAAATAACTGTGCAATGATATTTGCCAAAATGACGCCACGTGAGAGCAACACTAGAATATCCAAGATTTAGGTACTGTTCTTTTGAGCTGATCTGAACGGCTGAACAGCTGAAATGATTGAATTTTGAGAGCTTCTCGAGTTAGTCTCGAGATTCGAATCCATTTTATTTGACCTGCTTTTCAAAGCATTAGGACCCACCTTCAAAACAGCGAAAAAATAGACTAAAAAAACTCAAATCATTTGTCTTTTTAAAAAGTAGATAAGTCGTTAAGCTGAAAATAACAGGGCCTTAATCATGACTGTAAATAGTCTACAATATGTTTCATTCTTACCTTTTTCTAAAGCTTCAGTTATTTTCCATAGTAGAAATTAAACTTTGCATATTTTGAGCTACGCCACATATGTCACATTTATGATTTATCTATCTATTTATTTACTAAACACTCTGTACAGAGCAAAAGACGAGTCGTGGACTCGTGGTCCAAGCAAGGCGGAGAAACGTGAAGTAATGGCAAACACCTAAAATTCTGATACAGGCTATAGGTTTGCTTTGCCAGCTTTACCAGAGTTTGCAAGATCATAGCCGAAGAGAGAGGAGCTGGAGTTGCTGAAAACAGGAGGGTGCGCATCCCCCCGTTTTTCCCACTGCAACAGGGGTTGATGTGGATGTGCTAAATCTCCATGCCAGCAGAACTGCTGTTGTAGTTGCATGAGATGCCTTGCTCCGTGGACGCCGATTTCTGGCCAGGTGACCTGCTCCAAGTCCATTCCATTCTTACAGTTCAGGCCAGTTATCCTTCCACACTATAATCGTGATAGTAAGCATACTAACAAAAAAATGAAGAATAAAGAGCAATAAGTGCTGAGTTGTTTCCCCAATATCATACTTTAAAATGGTTTTTTTATTTATTGACTTTCATCCAGGTGAACTTATGATATACCTCAATCAAATCTACTATCTCTTATATGTACTTAAAATTAGCAAACATGCATACTTGAACTTCTACACGTTATTTTAAAAGTGCAACATTACTGCTACAAGTTATTTAAAAATGCGACATTATTGCAGGAAATATGGGATCCAGCACACTGCTCAAATCATATATATATCACCAAAAGCAATTCTTTTGATCATCATCGATGAAATTTTCTCAAATGCTATGCTTCAGCATAAAGCATTTAGTTCAGGTCATTCTCAATTAACCAATGTTTCAAGTTTCAACCGTGAACTCTCTAGCTACTGCTTATAGTGGTAAGGGCATGTTTAATGGTGAGCCCATTTTATGCCCAAAAGGAGTATCCAACATTGTAGCAATACTGTACGGATTAAAATATAAGAGAGAGGAATAAAGGGAGAAATAGAGAAATGATTGAAAATGGGATGAATAGGAATGAAATAATCCACAAATGGGTCAGCGTTAGACATGCCCTAATAGCCTTCATTTTATTTCTACAGGAAAAGCTGCAGTATACTGTAATGGTAACTGATGGGCTGTCAAGGTAGACTCACAGGAATGGCAGGATAACTTACACAGGCACACACATGCTCTTCCTTCTAAATCGCAATATTTAGTTTCAAACCATGGAACTCAGGAAGCACTTGTAAGTGGCAAACATTATTGTTTGGCAAATGTCACCTTTCCATTTGTTGCATGTTATGTGACTTTTGGTTGTCTAGCATGTGCACGTACCACATTGGTACATACATTGACTGGGTTCAGTGCAAAGAGTTCCCTCTTAAGCAGAATAAGACAACAGTACATTTCAATATTAATGTGTGAATCAGGTCCTCTCCTACTGTTGATTTTCTCAAAAATAGTGAAAATATAGCGGTTAAAATTGGGGAAAAGGTTCTGGCATTCTGCATTTGCCAAGCTGAGACTGGAAAGACTCCAAAAGTGAACTTTAGGCCAAACAATTGAACACTTACAGTTCACATTGATTAACTATGATAATATCTCTTGAAAAAAAAAGCTTCTCCGAATCCATGCAGGCCCAACTTATGGAAAGATTCAATCCTAAAAGAAACTTATGGAAAATTTCATGAAGGAAATAAATAAAAAGGATGGCCAGGAGGGTACCTCCGTAGTCAAGAAGTTGTCAAGCCCACTAAAGTCGACTCTTGGGTTTACAGCTGCAAGCCTCATTGATAAGTACTGGACCAACCACAAATACCCAACCACGATGAAATTAGGAAACATCTTATTATCTTTCATACCTCAATGAAAAAGGAATGGCATGATAAGTTGGCTAAAGTAAATGGTTATTTAGGATTTACAAGTCTTACAAGTGAAAAGAACAGTTACCTCAACTTGCCTTTGAAGAGATTGAACATGATTGATGATCTCATCCAGCACCAATGCTGTTCCTGATACCTGGTACAACATACAGGTAAAAGATCTGCATTTATAAACTCAGGTTACAACAAAATGCATGATAAAAAAGAGCCAAGTAATTTGGCAAGTTTCAGATATAAAGATTTGCACAGAAATTTTGACACAAGCTTTTTGAGAGAAAAATAGCAGAACCAGTATGGCAAAATTGAAAAAGGATGTCATACAAATTAATTTTATTAAGAAGAAGAATTGCAGAAGCAGAAGCAGTATCAGAGTTTCTTTTGAAGAACTGGCAGAAGCCCTGCCTCCTATACTAATTTTGATAAAATAAGAATTGCAAGCGATGGCTAGAAGTAGCAGAGTTGATTGCAGAATTCTCGAATTGAATGGAAGTTGGTGCTTGTCTTTTGATGAGCCTGTACGAAATATGATCATGTCAACCAATTCTATAAGGTGTGTGCTCTCTAGAACGTGGTCCAGCAGAAAATAAACAAGGCTTCTTCTGTAGCTTTTTTATACAATTATTTGGAAGAAGCTTTAAGCAACTGCAAAACAAACACACCAGCCAACATTCGCGGTCATGCAATTTGTTTCAAAGACAACAAGAGAATCGTGCTCACATAATAAATCTCCCATCGAATTGACCTACACCAATCTTCCACAGTGATTGAGGCATCCTAGCCCAAAAGGCTGCTGTCTTCGCAATGAAACTAATGGTCAAACCACCGCACCACCAGTGCTGCACGCCAACCACTTCCCATAAATCCACGCATTAATGAAGACCAACAATCCTCCCCAATGGTAACCTCCCCGGGGGCACCCCTCTCTCACCCTCACAGGCTTGCCTCCTTCCTTCCACATCCCCACACCCATAATCATATCATCCCGTGAGCATAGCATAGAGAGAGCAACATTCCAGAGGGAGGCGATGGAGGGGCCTCTCATGGCACCACGTAGCTAGCACAGTCCACAGCTGCCGATCCTCCATTGAGCTAGCTTGCTACGGCGCCTTTTGAAGGCGTTGCCACATTCTGCCCAGACAAGCACGGCCGAGGCCCAACCCAATCCAACCCCACCCCCACGAGGTTACGCACTAGGCCGGATCAAGAATTCAAGATGTATCATGTCTCCCCTATCATCCACGAGGGAAACCAAGCCAAACCATGGCCACGCGATCCCACTCCGAGACCGCATGGGCGTGTCAAGCACGCAGGAATAATTGGGCACTGCATTCAAGCTCCATGCCTCGCTCTCGCAACGAGTGAGCAGCCAAGACAGATGGACCATCCATGCTCCATACAGCCATACTGCTAGTCTGATGCTGCCACACCCAAATGCTGGGGCTGAAGCTCTGAAAACTCCCAGGTCCCAGCAGACCAGCTCACTACTTGCTCCTGTGGTCGGCAGCATCAAAAGCAGTAAAAAGACCACCGAAAGCAGAAGGGGCAAAAATAAAGGAGTGTACTTTTGAGTTTGAGCTCTGTCGAAGCTATGGTGTGGTAGTGAAGTAGTGATGCTGGAGACTGGAGATGGAGACGGTGCAAGATGGAAGAATGGATTTGTAAAAATGAAGAAGGTGAGACTGTGAGAGAGGGTGCTGACCTTGCTGCATCCGGGGACCAGCTCCTTGAGCAGCTCCATCCTCGCGTTGATCTTCTCGCGTCTCGCCTGCATTTTAATATTTTTAAAACAAGGACGGAGTTTCGATATGAGATTAACAAGAATGGGATTTGGAATCAGAATCCAAAAGGGAAAGAGTAATTAGTATATTTTTTAAAAAAAAAGGTGTGGAATTTTGGATGAGAAGCCAAAAAGGAAGGAGTAATAATTAAGTGATTAAGGACGAGAGGAAGGCTGCAAAGGCGCTAACAGCGACGTCAGCACGTCCTAATCACCCAATCATTGGGATAATGGAGGGGGTTAAACCCCCAAACCCCCGCGGCGAGGGCGGCGGACTCACCCGCTCGGCGAGGCTGTGGCTGTCCGTGGCCTGGCCCCGCCGGGCCCTCACGTGCACGTACGCCGGCTTGTCGTCCTCCTCGCCGTCGCCGCCGCTCCCGGCCTTGTCCTCGCCGCCGGCCGCCGTCTTCCCCTTCTTCGCCGCCTTCCCCTGCGGCGGGCGCGGACGAGCCGGTCAAACATAGCCCCGGGCCCCGAGTAGGAGAAGCGGCGGGGCGTACCTTGGAGGCGCGGTCGGCAGGGTCGGGCTTGCGCTTGGCGGAATGGGGAGGCGGCGGGGTGGGGGACGGGGACGATGGGGAGGGGGAGGCGAAGGCGGAGAAGCGCGCGGCGCGGTCGACGAGGTGCGGGTCGGAGGGGAACGCGGGCGCCGCCGCCGCTGCGGCGGCGGGGGGCAGCAGGAGCTCCATGGCCTGGGAGGTCGGGAGCCCCAGGAGCGCCGTGAAGGACCCTCCTCCTCCTCCTCCTCTGGAGGGGGCGGACGCGGGGGCGGCGGGGACCAGGCTGTGGATCTCGCCCCCGGCGGCGGGCAGCTCCGGCGGCGGCGAGGGGTGGCGCATTGGCGCGGCGCGGTGGGGGGAGAAGGCCTTCGCACTTCGCACTTCGCACTTGGCGGCGAGAGCAACGGGGGCAGGCGGAGGCGGAGGCGGGGAGAATAGTGGAGGTATTTATAGGGGTGGTCGGCGTCGCGGTCTCGGCGCGCTTCGCCTTCGCTCGTGGTCAATGCGCGGAATGCCTCCTCACCCAAGGAAGGAGAAGATAGGGCGAAGAGGAGAGAGGGTGGTTGGTTTTTTTTTAACCCTTTTACTGCTTTTTTAGTAACTAGCCTACAGTTATTTTTCCTTTTACCCGGAATACTGTAGCGGGTCGAATTGAAGCCTCGCGCCTGTGGTAAAAAAAGTTTTGGGGTGTTGACTTGTACCGTTTTGGGCAGCTGGGCCGTGGACCGCGGAGAGTACGGGCAAAGGAGGCCCGCTTTGAGAAATCTACACGAGGTAAAAAAGAATAGAGAGAGAGAGAAGGCTGGAGCACGAGGCGCACGATACGGTGGCTTCTAGCCGTGCAAAGTGCAATGCAAAGCTGAGCCGAAAGTCGCAGAGGCGAGCTTCGCACGGGTGGCAGGACAGTGCGGCGTGCACGCTGCCTCGCCGCGTTGGGGGGCTCAGCGTGGCTGTGTCGAGTTATTTTTAATCGGAAAAGATCCATTTTATATATCTGAACAATCAACAAAGTTTATTTAATCCTTCAAACTATAAAATGATCCATTTAATATGACTCAACTATCAGGACAGAATAAACATCAACATATGATGGTTTTAAAGGTGATTTTGTTATTTTTAAATTTAAATAAAACGATTTTACAACATCAAAATATTAATAAAATTCAAAATAAGTACGATGAACCTCCTAAACATCAAAGAAAACCATAAACATATAGATATTTTTCAGCCAATTTTACAGTTTTAAGGTTCATTCATATTTTTAAAAATTAATTCACAAGTGGATCGAATTGTGGTATCCTTTTTATCGTTGCTTGAAAAAAAAATTCAGAAGTGTATAATGAAATTATTCAAATTATAAATAGCAAAACCACCTTTAAAATCAATATATGTTGATGTTTGCTCTGATTTTCATAGTTGATGTATGTGAATATACCATTTTATAGTTTGTAAGGCTAAGTGAACTTCGTTGATAGTTCAGACATGTAAAATAGACTTAATTTTTTAAAAATCTACGAATTTAATTTTGGAGCAATGGGTACACATGCACAGTGAGCGGGAACAAATACACGGAGCATCATGCTCGTGCATTTGATCATGGAGAGAAAAATTAGTGATCATAGAGCACCACAGGCACCATGTCAGCCATGGTCATGGTTGTGGTCCACCTCGGCGTAGTCGATAGCATGCATTTGATTAATCTCTCCATCGTTTCGTAGCAAACCATGATTTTAATTGATCTTTGATATGCATTGTTTTGGATCGATAAGAAGAAATTTGTACGGTTAATTGTATAGATTACGTTTTAGGCTACTGCCAGCACCAACTAACCACATTTTATCATTATAACTAGTTTAGTGCGCATAAATTGCAGCAGAAAGTTTGATATATATTGTTCAAGCAAGATTATTCGAGGTGCTAGGTAGATGAAGAGAGTCTGCCTAGCGCCTAGACAGTCAAACTGATTTGCACATTTACAACAGTTTCAAGTTTCAACAATCATGTATGACTATTTCAATTATATTGGTATTTTATAATTAGAATGCATTTATATACTTTATTTAAGATGTTAAAAATTGTTATATTAATACGACACGTAAAACCTTGTAGTCTCTGTCTAAGATCATATATATGGGCTAGCTTCCTAGGTGACTGCCTAGGCCTTGAACAGTGAAGTATGCCATCATCTAACGCCTAGACACCACCTAGGGAAACCATGCGTGTTAAATCTAAGTAAAAGCCACATATGTTGTTATATTATGTAAGACAAATAAATCTATTAAAAAAATTGATTATGTGTGGCGCAATTAAGAAACATTTATAGTTAATTGATTTTCTTTTTCATAAAGTACTCTTGTGGGAGACTTCACGGATAATGCATCTGCCTCTTTGCCGACAGTTTAGATCATCGCAGTATCAATGGTTTACATTCAACATTTCTCTCATTTGAAGAGCATGCTTCAAGACGTCAATATGCGCTATATCATGATTCAAAGCAATCTAACCGAGCGCTCCATCCTTTGGGGACAACACAATTGCCGAGTCCAACCCAGAATGATGAGATGCATGCTTCAAAAACACCAAAGGAAGCAGGTTGATGGGATCACAGTTTACGCCCTTTAAGCATCTTCATCACCCGACGCTTAAAATACACACTGTACAACACTATTCGCTACTCCGTATAGTTTGTTTCTCTCTCTAAAATTCTTTCACACTTTACATTACACTATAAAAAAAAATCGTTCCTTTAACAAACACTTTATTCCTATATATTTTATTTCAGAAGTCAGAACTTTGAAAACAACATAACATAACGATAGGACTGTTCGACAACAGTACAAACCGGTGCAACAGGTGTTTTAGCAATTTAGCTAATTAAAATTGGTGACTGCAACTTCACCATAGCTCACAACATCGACTAATTCTTTAGGCTTTCTGCTTCTTTAGCTGGTTGTTTCAGGCCTTTTTTTTTCTTGTTGCCGAGCATTACCGAACGCTGCGGATTGTGGGGGCGGTACTGCCAATGCTCTTTTGTAACATCTCTGTAAAGTTTTCCGTCTATATGAAAGAGCAGAGCTCCGGCTGATCTTTTGAATAAAATGATTCAAAGCAGTCAAAACATCTACATAAAAAAACATAATTCAAATTCATAGATACCTTGAATTTAACACAATGTGGCATAAATTATAGACGAGTTAGAGCATTGCCAGCAGGATCTCTATATTTTGTTCTCTATATCCCTTCTCTAAATCACTATTCGTTCCCTATATTTCCATCATCTCCACCAGAGTCCCTATCCCGAAAAGAAATATAGATTCTCTGGAGAGTCTCTCGATAGAGACCCGGCTAAATGGGTATAGAAGCTGAGACTGTCGGCAGCAGTGTTTTAGGGAACGATTTAGGGAACCTTCTAGAGACGCTCTTAGAAGTTACCTTCAAACCCCAGTAACTCGCCAAAGTTAAGTTACCCCGAAACAAAAAATTATTTCTAGATAAAGTTTCTGAGAGCATCAAAATAGCTCCTCTATCTCACCTCTAAAACACTATACATGAATAGTGTTTTAGGTGGTGTGATACTAGACTGCTGGGATGCTCTGAAACGCGATTGAAATCCTAAAATAACCTAATGAACCTACTTTCCTTAAGAAAAAAATGGTGGCTCGAAAACCGTGAGTAAAGAATTTGAATTTGGATCGGTTTTAATTCCTACCTGTCGGGACCATCCGAGCTTCGCGAAAGCCCTAGGACGAGCAGATGCAGCAGCGGGCAACGAGATTTTTGCATGGATCAAAGGAGACGGCTTCCAGCAGAACTACGCTTTGCAGTTGAGGTTGCAGGCGGCGTTGGTGGGCCGGGCCGCACGTCGGCAGCGGTTCCACATGGCCTTCCCGCGCGTGTCGGCAAGGGCTCTGGGCCTCGCTTCCGGAAAAGTTGGCCCATGCATATCTAACGAGTAACCACGCGTTCTCGCTGACTCGATTACTGGTGTCACAAATAATAAAAAATATTTTTGTTCCTAATAAAAATAAAGAAAATAATATTGTTATTGTGAACTGTGGACTTTAAGGTCAGCCCTTGAAATGTTAAAATAAGACATAAATGGTTCTTAACCGACTCAGCAATTGTTTTGACTCATCAAAGTCATTTAGCAAGAGTTATATTTTTTACATTAAATATTTTATGGAGTTCAACCTAAACTATATTTACCGAAATTAACTAATCTCACAAAAAATCACATATTTTTTGAATTTTACACAACTATTTGGTATTTTCCAAAAATTTTAGGACTCCTAGAAAATGGAATAAAGGTCTTAAAATTGAGATAATTCAACAAAATATGAGGAAAATTTTATGAGTTTGTAAGATAACTACGAACTCAAATATATAGCTTATTTTGGATATTGTGAAATATTTTAGGACTACTAGAAAATGAAATAAAAGTCTTAAAGTTGAGATAATGCAACAAAATATGGGGAAAATTTTATGAGTTTGTAAGATAACTACGAACTCAAATATATAGCTTATTTTGGATATTGTGAAATATTTTATGAAAAGATGCATGTGATATTTTAGTCAAGGTCAGGATTTGCTTGCTGGTTTCTGAAGTTCCACCTCAAGCAAATCCTTAAAAGTCGAGTTCCCTACATGTGCTACCAACATGCGACCCTAGCTATGTGGGGCCACATATAGTTGACACAACTACAGAATGTCCAACTACAGAGGAATAAAGGATGCACTTCCCCTCCTATCCTCACTATAACGATGTCACCATTTCACCATTGGAGGCCCTTTCTCATCCATAATCACCTCCCATGTCACCTTCTCTCATATCTCAAGTCGCCCAAATTCTTTTGTTATCCCAAGCGGCAAGAATCGAAGCGGGGGAAGTCATTCCCACATTTACTTTTGGATACATATACGTTCGCGACCATCCGATCTACGTTGAAATTTGTACCCAGAACAATTCCATCCTCACATCCACATTTTGTAAAAAAAAACTACAAAATTCAATTTTCAAGCAATCAAGTTTTCTTTTTTCTCTCACCCTCTCCTCCTATCGCGGATCCACCACTGCCAACCATTGGCCAGCCCGTCGATGACCACCTGGGCACCTATTCGTGTTGTTGCCGCACGCCCGCACCCACGTGTTGCGCCACACATTGAGCCAATCGCCACCAGCCATCGGTACCTTCGTTTGGCTGGCAGACAACCATGCGGCTCACGCTCACGCTCACGCTCATGCCGTCAAGGCAAGCCTTTATGGTCATGCGCCGACGGGGCAATGGTTGTCGGTAGCAGGTGGTAGCTGTCTTGGGAGAGAGGAGAATGACGGAGAGTATGAAGAAGGACCTGATCTCTTTTAAAAAATTTCTAAGGATATTTTTTCAAAAAATCCACTCAAGGGTTCACTACAGGAAAATAAACTTTTAACGTCGGCCAATTATATTTACGTCGGCCCGGACTAAGCCGACGTAAACACAGTTGGTCAGGCAACCGCGGAACCAGGTGACGTGGCAGGGGTATTTACGTCTGCTTAGTCCATATATTACTGTTTTATGTTAATAAAATAGCACAATTATAGTTAATTGTTAATCTAATAACTAGAAATCATTAAAACTTGATCAATTCTTTTTGAAAAGAATGAAAAATGGTAAATTTTACTTTATATTCATACTCATTTCCTAATACATGCATTCACTATTTTGATCTTAAAATGGTTAAAATTATTTTTAGGCATATATGACACAATAGTTTGGAACGTCATTAAGTCTTCATCCATTCCGGTCTCCACCTATATTTACACAACAATATCCCATTACTGTATATATCAAATTTAAACTTTTGTATGTGCATGGTTGTGTAACTTAGAAATTCTAATATTGCATTGCAATTTAGAGTTCGGTGGCTCCTCCAGAAGCCAATGTTGGAAGCGCTTCTTCTTCGAGGACTCCGCCGACCGTTGGAGACTACCTTGGCTCAGGAGGCGATGCTGGTAGCGGACATCAGTTTAATAATACTCCTTCAAGTTAGGTTATGTTGTGAACTATCATTTGATATATGTGCATGTGTTGACGTGTTGAACTTGTGCGAATTACGTGTTAATTGTGCGAACTTACGGATTGGAACTTGTATGTGAACTTGTGAATTGGTAATGTCGATTGGAAGTTGTGAATTCGATTGTGTTGACGTGTCAAATTGTGCGAACGTGTGGATTGGAATGTGCTGAAATGTCGATTATAAATGTTGAATGTGGATTGAAAAACAGGGCAATTTTGATTGTGTTGAAATGTGTAATGTCGAATGAAAATTTGAAAATTAGAGCTGCCGGGAAAATTTTGGTGCTGTAAAGCTCTAGTATTTACGTCGGCCAGGGAGGCCGACGTAAATACCGTAAGAGCCACGTGGCGCTTTCCTGTGCCGTGCTGAGCAAGTATTTACGTCGGCCATTCTGGTTGACGTAAATACATGTGCTGCCACGTGGCGCATTGCCGTGTCGTGTCGAGGCCGTATTTACGTCGGCCAAGGCCAACGTAAATATGCGAGGCACGATGACGCCCCTACCCGACGAAAAGTGTTTACGTCGGCCGTCGAGCCGACGTAAATAACAGATATTTACATCGGCCGCCGACGTAAATATTGTTATTTACGTCGCCGTATTTACGTCCGCTTATTTACGTCGGCGGTATTTACGTCGGCTTTTAGGCTATCTACGTCGGCTACGTCGGATTCCTGTAGTGGTTGTGTACTTGTGTACTTGTGACTTTGTAAGGCTATTCATGGTTCTTTTCGCAGATGGGGCCTCTTTGATACCTTGTTCTAGTTTAGTTTCTGTTGGGATTGCAACTTTTGTTATTTTTATATACATCATTCACTTTATTTTTTGAAAATATTTTTTTTATAACTTTGTAGGGTTTTTCTCAAAGATCTCAAAAATATTTTTTTCATAATTTATTTAGCCTTTTCAAACCACTTTCAAAGGTGGTCAAATTTTTCCAACAAAAACTAAACTAAAACTAAACAAGATATCAAAGAGGGCCGTAATGGCTGCGAACATATATGTATCCACGTGTAGGTGGGAAAAATCGGGATCGAAGGCCATGTTACCCAGGGTGATGCGCTTGTGCAATCGTTGGCCCTGAGTTCGACAGTGCAGTCGTGCTCTGCAAGCCCAAATCTATGGAGTCGAAGAGGCCGAAGGCAAGCTTACAGAGCAACAGAGCATGAGCCCTTGCGTCCGAATCTATGAAAGTCACATCCACTGAAATTTCCATATGCTCGTGAATAGAGATGAAAATGGTACGGATAATTTCCGACCGTGTGACCGACCGAGGCATAATAATATTCGAAAATGTAGAGCCGAATAATTTTATGGATATCCGAATCCGACAAGACGGATACGGTACGGATACAAATAATATCCGATGGATATTATCCGAGCTTTTCTTGGATAATATCTGATGGATATTATCCGATTAGCTAAATCCATCTATAAACTATCTCTATTATATTTCTATAGGATGAATGACTAACACATATAACAACTAGATGCATGTGATTTTACATTTTTTTGCTTTATCGGGTATGATACTTACACACCATCATTTTCATGACTATGAGCCATAAAGTTGAGTCACAAAGAGATAACTATATGTATTTGGATATACTTATTTCTTTAGTATATGTTTTCGCGTATTATCCGAGAGAGTATCCGCGTCCGATCCGTATTTGTATCCGATATTATTCGTATCCGTATTTGTATCCGGTACTATCCGTATCCGAATCCGTATCCGATCAAACTAAATGGATCAAATACAATATGAGTGGTTTCCGATCCGTATCCGATCCGTTTCATCCCTAGTCGTCGCCAATGTTAATAAGGTGAGAATGTCCACTTACACAAATAGGAGTAAAAAGGGTAGAATGAGAAGAAATCAACCAAGAAATAAATGTTCTTGGTCGTCTTGAAAAAAAAATGCGAACATTATAGTAGTGACACATGTTGGTCCTCTTTTGACCATACAAAAGACAAATATGTTCTGGATCGTTTTCGGAGAAAACCAACGAAAAAAATAGAGGCCAAAGTGAATGCCCTGCTAAATTTATATATCACAAAAGTAAATTTTGTGGGAATTGAAATTAAATTCAAAACAGCATTCGTTTTGAATTCCTAGTGAGAAAAAATCAAGTATTAAATATCTGTTATATGATTATATAACTTTTGACACTACAAATATAAATTTTATATCATGAATTTCAATTACATCTTTTTGAGCTCGTAGAGCGAAAAAAACCGTGCCCCACGTAAGAAGCCAGAGGGAAAAGTGTATCTGATTTGAAAAGTACATAACGATTTTGTTTAACTTAATATATGGTTTCGCGGATTTTAAATCTAACGGAAATATGGAGCAACTTTGTCTAGATCTGGTAATTTATGTTAAAAAATGGTAAACTTTTATAACTATAGGATGAGGGGATAAGTTAATATTTATTATTAGGCCATCATCCTTGCTGGCTTATTTTAGGATTACTAAACATTATTTATGCACAATTCATATATTTTCTTCTATTATATTTTGTTCATGTCATTGACGAGAAATCCTAAACTATAGAACAAATGTGATGCCTGGTTAATCTGGATAGACTGGTCGTCAGGGGCCTGCAATTTGTGGTTTTGTGCAGGCGTATGTACAAAACTGCTAGTTGCAGGTGTTTTTTGTTTGTGGGTACGTTAAGGTGCAGCACACAGAGACAATGGTAGCAGTATACTGTATGCAGCAGGATGCAAAAGGCCGAAACATCAGTAGCAGCCACAGAAGAAAAAAAAACAAAGCAGCAAAGGCCGCGTAGGCAAAAAGCAAAACAAAAGCTGAAAAAAGCATGCAGCAGCAGCTAGCAAAGCAAAAGCATGAAGTACGTGTATGTGAGCTGGGGAATGAGCCTCTAATAGAAACAAAAACAAAAACCAAATGAATCTATACTAAACGAAAAAAAAAAGCTATGATAAACAAAAAAAATAAATCTACAATAAACAAAAAAATCTATAATAAATCGGGCTTTTTTACAAACACTAGGCACTCATATGATCCATTTTTTTAAAAAGCCTTCGTATAACTTCGTATAATGTATGCTATACGAAGTTATTACGCTCAATAGGTATATGTCAGCCTGTCATCGAACAATTAGCCAAGCACACAAATTGTGAGGTGCCGATTGAAGTACTCCCTTCCCTTTGCAATTAACTACACAAACTGGAAGCTATCGATTCCTACATATTTTTCGGCTAGCGTAGCCTGCGCGTTCCCCTTCAGTACTATCCGTATCCGATCAAACTAAATGGATCAAATACAATATGAGTGGTTTCCGATCCGTATCCGATCCGTTTCATCGCTGCTCGTGAACCAGCAAATAGGATATATTTCAATTGCCACAGCAATCTAAAGAAGTACAAATCCGACAACCAGTTAGTCCTCGGCCGAATCCGTCGCGGCCGGCGGCGTGCGTTCTCACTGCGTCGTCGCCGGCAAGGGGTGGAGGCGAGGCGCCACGGTGCAGACGAGCGCGTGCTTCCGCGGCAGCGTGAGCCCGGGCCCCTCCTCCATGCCCACCGGCGCGCCGCCGACCGGCCGCCACTCGAAGCACTGCACCATGGCGGCCAGCGCCGCCTGCACCACCAGCAACGCCAGCGACGCGCCGGGGCAGATCCGCCGCCCGGACCCGAACGGCAGCAGGTGGAAGTGTCCCCCGCGCACGTCCGCCGCCGCCGCGCCGAGGAACCTCTCCGGCCGGAACTCCAGCGGCGCCGCCCAGCTCGCCGGGTCGCGGCCGATCGCCCACACGTTGACGAACACTGTCGCGCCGGCCGGCACGTCGTAGCCGCCCACCGTGCTCTGCTCCAGCGACCGCCGCACGATGAGCGGCCCCGTCGGGTGCAGCCGGAGCGTCTCCTTGGTGATGGCTTGGAGGTAGGGGAGGTTGGGGATGTCCTGCTCGCCGGCGAGCCGCCCCTCGCCGACCACCGCGTCCAGCTCTGCCTGCGCCCGCCGGAGCACGTCCGGGTGGTTGATCAGCTCCGACAGCGCCCACTCCAGCGTGATCGCCGTCGTGTCCGTCCCCGCCGCGAAGATGTCCTGGATGACATCTAGCTGAGCTACAGAAAGCCATTAATGGTGGGCGCAACGATGCAAGATTAATTACCAGCATGAACGCCTTGATGTTGTCTCTGCTGAGCTGAATTTCGGCGGCCTCGTCTTCGTGCACGTCGAAGAGCAAGTCGAGGACGTCCTTCTCGCCGCCGTCATCGCCGCTGGTGGCCTCCCGCCGGCGCCGCCGCCGCTCGGCTTCCCTCGCCGTGAGAATCCGCTCCATCATGGCGTCGAACTTGCGGTGGACGGCGTCGACGCGCTTGCCGAGGCCCTGGACGTCCCAGTACCTGAAGGCGGCGATGTAGTCCTGGAGGTTGAAGGTGCCGGTGAGCTCGGCCGTCTCGGCGACGACGCGCCTCATCTCCTCGGTGGCGTTGTCGCCCCCGGTCCATCGCCGGCTCATCACCATGCGGGAGATGATGTCACCGGTGAGGCCCATGAGCGCGGCGCCGACGTCGACGGCGGCACCGGCGGCGGCGCTCCGGCCGAGGGAGTCCACGAGGCGCACCACCTCCTCGCGGCGGACGTGGAGGAGGCGGTCGAGGGTGCGGCCGGAGAGGAGCTCGTGGACGCACGCCCGCTTCATGAAGCGCCAGTAAGGCCCGTACGCGGAGAAGGAGAAGTCCTGGCCGCCGTAAGTGAGGCGGTGCACCGCCGCCGGCTTGGGGCGGTCGAGGAACGCCGCCTCGCGGGTCTTGAGCACCTCGCGGGCGGCGTCCGGCGAGCAGGCGGCGACGCAGGGGACGGAGCCGAGACGGAGGTAGAGGAGGGGGCCGTGGCGCGCCGCCAGGCGGTGCAACGCCTGGTGCGGCAGCGGCGCCAGGAGGTGGAGGTGGCCCAGGACGGGGAGACCGAAGGGGCTCGGAGGGAGGCGAAGCCCGTTGCTGCTCCGGCGCCGGTGCACGGCGTAGAGGACGGCGGCGAGGCCGGCGACGAGGAGGACGAGGAGCGGTAGGGTGGCAGGCGTGGAGAGGTGGTGTCGTGCTGCCGCGTCTTCCATCTGCGAGTCTGCGACGAGCGATGGAGCAGAGTTGACTAGTGGCTAGCCACTACTAGTAGCTTGCATGTGGTTCTTGCGTGATCGTGCGATTGCTAATTGCATGGCTATATATGGTCTCGTACATGCTGGGAAACGGGTAGACTACGCGAGCGCAAAATCAAATTTTCTACCTCGAATCACCCAGGAGAACATGCAAGTAGAGGATCACAGATCGTTACCCTTGACGTGCAGATGCAGCGGAAGCAGTTCCTTGCGCGTAGAGGAAGTAGACGTACTCGCCCAGATCACCGCGAGTGCTCAAACATCCTCGCCGAGTGGTTCCTGAGTGGTCGTCGATGTTCACCGAGTGGTTGCGGATCGCTCACCGACTGCTCGGCGATGTCTCACCTGTGTTCGCTGACGATCCAACCGAACAACGCGTCCGCGTACGGCAGCGCCGCTAGCGGTATCCACACGTACCGAGCAGGAACGTCTCACGGGGTGTGCTAGCACCTCACCGTACAGCTAGGGTTTCTGGAGAGCAGGAGGGCACACGATGGCTAGGCGTGGTGAGGGCTCTACGCATCTCCTCGCACCGCTCCTATGCCTCTCCTTATATAGTCATGCTAGTGGGCTTCGGCCCGCTAGGGTTTCTATCTTCTACGTATATCATATCCACGCACAAATCCATTAAACAGTTCCAACCGGTTTAGTGTGTGACCCGTTAGGTTCAGTGCAAGTCGACCGTGGATCCGAAAACTCGTTTCCCATCCACCGATCAAAAGCGACACCTAGCAGTACATATTGACCTCCGAATGCACAGAATCATTATTCGGCTGAACCTTGATACACTCAAATACCGATCCCTTTGCCTCCCGATACCAGTCAAGCTCAAGGCGAGATGCGCACCACCCTTGTTGATAGCTCGACCAATTCACTCGGCAGTGGAATGGATACAAACCATGACTAACCCCTTAGTCATATTAGCACGGCCGTGCGCTTTCCTTATCCATCCACACGAGAGGCCCAGAGGTATATCTCCTGTTATCTAGGAGGGGCAAATTCCATCTTGATCATCACATCCCTGGCTATGTATCGTGGCATACCCAGTAGGCACCTTTATAACTATCCTGTTACGGTGTAGCGTTTGATGATACCAAAGTATACTAGTCAACATGCTGGGCATCCATGACAATCTTAGGTCTAAGGACCATATAGGTATATCACTCAAGACTATACGCTGATGGCGCTATAAGAGATAACAACTCACAGCATCTCGGTGTAGGTCTGTCTGACTGCCCATGTTCTCCAACATGCGTCCATCCAATTGGTTTGATATCTCTATATCTATGGCATGTGAAACATTCCCATCAACCAATACGTATGCTGATCAAATCATAGCTGCTCCTCATAATGATATGGATCAGAGACCCGTTTAAAATAAAGTCATATAACAATGTGTCTCACAATCAAATCGTACCCAATGGACAAAGTCATGACATTTATTCAGGGAACCGATAAACAACGTTATCATATGTACATGAACAAAGACGTGGTATAATCATCACTATGATTGATATAGGGCATATCCCTTTCAGTACATTCCAACTAATCGTAGCATAATTTATCTTTTTTATATAGCCTATTTGATGTAATAATTTGTAATGATTTTTCTTAAGTTTTTAGTAGTACGTCCTTTTAAAGATCTTAATTACAACTATTTTTAAATTATTTTTTTAGCATTTAAACCTCTCTTTAAAGATTCGCAAATTTTACTGCAACGCTACGCTAAGCTCAAATGTACAAGGCCTATATGTAACTTAGCTAGTACCATAAACACGTGCTAACTGACGTAGTTTGTCATTCCCTCAGTTTGTGTTTACACATCAATGTTGATGGTGACATGAAAAATTTATACAACCCGGTGTTTATTTTAGTTGGACAAGATTGCCCTTGTTAGTATGTTTGGACGGATTCGTTTAGAATCTGTGTTTGTTCTCGTATAACTTCGTATAATGTATGCTATACGAATCGGCTTCACAAGGACGTCGTCGATGATCTCGGGCCACCATCTTCAATGGTGACGTCTTGGTCCAACATCCGATTCTTCTAGTTCCTCCGGGATGTCATCGGCACGTACAACTCTAGGGCCACCAACGACGACGTCCTGACCCACCCCTTGGTCCTGACGATCTTTCAGAAACCTATCGATAGTCGCGACTTCGATATAAATATCGGCATGGTCTACACGCAAAACGAGATACAAACGAATAAACAACAAACAATATATTTTAATAAAAATACTTAAACGAGTTACCGGCGAAAATGCCTCGGTAATCAAAATGCGCTTCGGATCTTCTCGAATCCCGATTGGAATAATTTTACCTTCAACAGCGTCGTTCGGTGTCCGCCTCGCAAAGTCGGCGATGACGACACACCAAACGAGGTGCTCGCGAAAAGGCGGCTGTAAACAGAATTCAGAAAAATATGAAATATTTACTGTAGGTGGACTAAGATGGTAGGAGGCTAGGAAAATTTATTCGGATTGAATCTGACCTTTGATTTGTGAGATATGAAATTCTAAATGGTCACTGTTCATAGGTGAAGATGCTGATTGTGGATGAAAACCAAAAGGGGAAATTCCCCTTTTCCTCCTCTCCCCTCAAGCAGGCAGACACAACAGAGAGAGAGATAAAGGGAGAAGGGAGAGAGGACCACGGGGAGAGGGAGAGTGAGAGGGACACTAGGCACGGCGGCGGCTCCAGTGGCGGCGCGGTCCCGGCGGCGACAGGGCAACGGCGGCGCGGCTCGGCCTGGGAGCAGGGCGCGGCTAGGGCGCGAGGGGCGGCTCTGGCGGCACGGCTCGCTGGGCGGCGGCGCTCCAGGAATGGGGGCGGTGGCGGCTCGGCCTGGGGCTGCGGCGCGGCGCGGCTAGGGAGGCGGCGGCGTGGCGGCGCTGGGCAGGGGCGGCGCAGCTCCACGGGGGCGGCGGCGGCGGCTTGGCCTCCAGGGCGGCACGGCACGGGCAGGGGCGGCGAGATGGGTACGGCACGGCTCCATGGGGCAGGGGCACGGCGGCAGTAGGCGGTGGCTAGGGTGGTACGGCGGCTAGGGTTTTTGGCTGCACTTTTATATGGGGCCGAGGTTATGAGGTGAACATAGAATTGGGCTTAGGGCTCAATGTGGGCTTGGGTTTGTGATGGGTTTCTGTAAGTCAGATTTGAAATTGGGTTTGGAGAATTTGGGTTCGGGCTCTTGGTGATTGATGCAGGTACAACTGGCGAGGGACTCCGAAGGATTTGGGTTTGGTCGAGAAGGTTATAAAGTAGGAATTAGGGTTTTGGAGGACAGCGACCGATTAGGGTTTTGATCGAGAGACAGGTCGGTTCGACGATGATAGGGTTTCGGTCGAGAGAGTTACAAAGGGAATCGACCGGATTAGGGTCTTGACCAAGGAAGGATTGAGAGGAAAACGATGAGAGGAAAGAGCTAGGGCTCCGGTCGAGCTAGGATTTCAATCGATAGAGAGAAGGTTAGAGTTTCGACCGAGGAACGAATAAAAACGAGAAGAGAGACTTTGTATCTGAAATCGTAAAGTTTGGAATTTTTTTCTAAACTGTAAATCATAATAAAATAAATCCTTATATGTAAATAAGTATTTGAAAATTTAAGGATTTTCATATAGAAAAATAATAAAAATTCTTTTAACTTGGTTTTTATTTTTAGAGAAAACTTGGGACATTCTAATATTTATTAGGATGTCACAATGGGAATGGAGGAGGCTGGTAGGTAGGGCTAGGAGATGAGATGGACACCATATAGTTGGAGTCTTGGAGATGGACGAGACTGCATGGCAGCGAGAGGAAAGGGTGGAGTAGCGAGGCAGTGAGGGCACCGTCGACCATGGGTGGTGGCTAGAGACGATAAGGGTGATGGGGAGGCACACAGAGGAAACTTATGGAGTAGGGGGTGGATCGGAGCTTAGGAAGGAGGAGGAGAGGAGGATCAGGGTGAGGAGGAATGCTATCCCGTTGAGAAATGGATCATGAGATAGTGTTAACTAGCCGCCCCTTATTATTTCTAGTCTTACCTCTTCTGCTGAAATTTTATGAAGGGAAATTCTCGATGCATCCTATGTATCACATAATGATCAATTCAGATCTTGGTTGCCCAAATAAACTAATTTAGCACTAAATTTTTCTTAAAATATAAAGCACACATGTTTGACTAAGCTGTCCTATGCATGGATAATACAAATGTGTTCCGTTAGTGAATGGGGAAGTCAAGTTTCTTTGACTATCATCATGTTTTTCTCAAGCTTAGACATCCGTTTAAGAAAAAACATATTATGTAAAAACGCAATTGTGAAAGGACAAAAGTGTGGGCATTTGGGAATAGACGCCATAAAGGTGTGGCATGCTAAATGGTGGAAGGCAAAAATGTGTCTACGAGGATTACGAAAAGTCACACCATTGGACGCACAAGTGTAGTTTGTACTATTTTTTATGTTAAGGGTTTGCTTTTGCCATATAACGACGATGTAATTCACCAAGAGATGAATGTGGCTGAAGTAGCCTTTGGGACGAATTTTGATATGGCTGACAAGAGCAAAGATAATGTTAAGCCACGTCTTGATTGTTTGAAATGTGCGATCGGCCACCCATAAACATGATAGAAGGAAGGACAAATAAGTAGAAGGTTGTATTGTTTAACAGTCGCACAGAGGAAAGAAGTTCTGGAGTGGTTCAAACAGAAGCTCAAATTCTTTGATGGGTATGCGTGAAACACCGGACGTGGTGTCAATGTTTCTCAAGAAAAGATAAATGAAATAAAAAGGAACGACTATCATATCTTAATACGAGATCTCACGCCCTTTCTGTTTCGTGGTTATGTATCCGAAAAGGTATGGAAAGCTCTTGCTTAATTAAGTTTCTTCCATAGAAAATTATGTGCTAAAGAGATAAAGAGGGAAGAGATGACCAAGCTCAAACAAAAATGTCTTCATACTATTAAAAATCAAATATGCACAGTTTAGATATATTTATATGCCCTACAATAATCAAACTGTCATAGATCTTTTTAAAAATCCAAACTGCTTCGTCTCTTTGCAATAATCAAATGCTCACAAACTCTTTCGCTCCCTCGTCTCTTAGGGCCGATCGACCAGCCGTGGCATAGGGACTCCGCCGCCTTGGTAGTTTAGGGCAGATTTGCTGCAACACGGGGGCTTTTTTCTTCGCCACCGCGTTCCCTCCCGGAAAAAAAATTCGTGGCATAGGGTGCTAGGCAAGGAAGTGTGGCACCTCCTTTTCTCTCTATATCTCTCCTCTCTCTCTATCTCCTCTCTCTCCCCTCTCTCTATCTCTCTCCAGGTGCCACCGTGGCATCCTATGCCACGAAATTTCCTTCCGTCCCCTCCCTGCCCCTCCACCAATGATGCATTGATGCCCTGCCTCTTCCCTCTTGCCTCTCATATTTCTCCACAAATTGATCAAGCAAAAAAAATAGTTCAAAGTAGTGTATGTCTCGCACCTTAACAAAACCCTACCTCTTTCAGATGAAGGGCCGTAAGGCTATCCGGAGCATGACCTTTGGAATGACTGACCTTGAAAATCAAAAGCGAATTAATATGAAAATTAAATCAAATGTTTTTGTTTTTATCAACTAGCTAGCTAGCCTGTGCGCACGCACGTCACAAATGTAACAAATGCATATAAATCAATAGGAAGACCACGAGGTACGAAGCTATGGTCATGCATAATCGTGCAAGTGGATATATAATCCATGCTAAGAGCCTAAGAGCCTACGAATGATGTTTATATCTCTACACTAAAAAGTCTCTCGACTGATGGTGCTAAGTCATTTTTAATTAAATTACCTAACAATGTTATGCCATGGAATCTCTACCAACCATCACAAAAATTACCCACCAGTACTAACCCATAAATTTTTCCTTGCCAACACTACCGACCCATAAAATCCTTTTCCACCACACCACTACAATTACCCATGACATGCCACCCATAAAATCCCCTACACCACCACTAAAATTATTTCCGATTTTCATAACCATGCATCGCTCAAGATTTGGTAGCCAATCTCTCTCATAATTTATTTTAGCTTTTTCACATAATACACTTGTAATATATAACTCAATATGATGGTATGTTTTCTCGATGCTACTAGGCAATAATGATCCAATTCTGAAGGATTAGCCGTTTCAGATAGTTTCGTATGGTTTTGTGTGGTTGTTTCATATAGTTTTGTAATGTTTCAAATAGTTTCGTGAAGTTTCATAAAATGTTAGGGTTTGAAAAAGTTTCATGTAGTTTTATGCTTGATAACATCATGGTTGATCCATTAATTAGCACTGCCGATGTTTTAAATCTAACCATTTCACGTACATGTCTCGCAACGATACATTACCCCTACAATATAAATATAACGCTTTTGTTAATCATTAGGCGACTGATTTTCAGAGAAGTCTTAGCGGATTTTTCCCACATATCTAGATCGATGTTTCGGTTGGATCTTTTATATGTGCTACGAAGGTGTCTGATCTACGTACAGTCAAAAAATCGACCGAGGGTTAAAGAAACCTGTCCTCAAATCCAGCAGATAGATCGGACGGTTCGTAATACTGCAGAATCTCTCTTTTCTCGGCTGATACGATGGCCCACGGTGCTTCGGAGACGACGGCGGCTGGTAATTTTATCGCCATGACTCATGAGAGTCGGCGGTGTCCCCGGCCGGCCGGCCGCTACATCGTGGAAAGATTCAATCATATCGAGATGACTGGGAAGAGATGGAACGGCAAGCATTGGTATTTTGGACCGAGTAATGGAACGACGCTCTGCGTCGTCTCCCCTGAGTCCTGATGGATACGACGCCAACGTCTCAGCGCCGTGGCCGGCCGGCTGCAGGAGTAAAATACTCCATATACTCGTGTAGAGCAGAACTACGTACGCCCGTAGTCGCACAAGTAACAACAGGAAAGATAAATTCATTCGCATGTGTTCTCGTCGCTTCCTCCCTCCTCCTGCATTCTAAAATCGGAAAGGCTAGTGTTTGGGAGTCCGGCGCCTACGGACTCCCGCGCGCTGCGCGCGATCGGCGGGGTGCTGCACTGTGTTGCACTGTGCAGGTGGCCCCATAGAATTTTTATTCTTTTGGCGACCATATTTTTTGGCTGGATGCTCCAATCCACAAACCGTTTGCACCAACATGTTTCTCGTATTTTTACGAACAAAACAAGATATATGTTGCCATATAACTCCTCAAACTTACCTGGTAAAACTTGAGTTTCGCCTACTGAAACTTGGATTTTATATTCGTTAAACTTACCGAATTGTCAAGTTTCATCAGTTTTAATGCAAGTTTCAACAGATTTCATCCAAGTTTCTTCAAGTTTCATCAGGTCAATTCAAGCTTCAACAGGTTTCATCCAAATTTCATCAGGTTACATTGAAGTTTCATCCAAATTTCATCAGATTTCATCAGCACACGGCTAAGTTTCGCTAATATAAAGTGTAAGTTTCATAATTAAGTGCCTTCTCCTAGTTTCACATCAAAAAAAATGAAAAAGTGAAAAAAAAATAAAAATAAATTAAAAGTATTTAAAATGGGTTGCTCTCGATTTTAGAAGAATTATGAAATTTATTCCATGCATTTTGAACACTGTTTGAATTTTATACAAAAATCAGAAGTTTAATTGAAAATTTAATCAACTGCCGGCTAGCAACGACTAACAACTAGCTGGCATGCGCGCGCACGGCAGCTCGTCGGATCGGCGTGGTGCCGTTGATCCAATGGACCAGGTTGGTCCGGCGCGCACGCCGGGCGTCGGACGTCTAAAATATGAGACATATATATATGGTTCCAACACACAGTACACACATATACACACACGGTTTGAATGAAAGGTATTTTCTCGTATGCTATACTCCTATTTATTCTCTTCAACTGTATATGTTTATAGAAAATCTGTTTCGCATTTTCTATATATAGTCCCTAGTTTATCTCAAACTGTTGAGAACAATGTGCTGCCCCCACCTCTCTCGTGGTCTTTTGCAACCCTTTCGCAATTTCAAACAACAAAAAGATCAAATCTCTTCTTCCTCTCTCTTTCTCTTTCTTCCCCTAGGTCAAGCCCGGCCAGGTAACCTGGCCCAAAAAAGCCCAACTGGTGCACTGGGCCAGGCTTGGGCCTCAATCTGAAGCTCGACCATCAGGCTGGGTTGGGCCCGAGCCAAGATTTTTGTGGTGGGTCGGGCTTTCGAGCTTAAGGACAGGTCCGGGCTCGAGCCTGATCCTGTCGGGCCAGGCTTTTCCAAGCCCAGCCCAAAACTCGGCTTGGCCCGACATTTGAACAGGTCTAGTCTACCGACGACCACTGTGCTAATTGCACACGACCACAACGGCGTGGCCTTGCGATGTGCATGATGTGATGGGTTCATGGCCGACGCGATGATTGGCACAGCAGCTCGGACGCACATTGTCTTTGTTGCATGCAACCATCTTGGTGGTCACCGCCGATGGCGATGGTGGGTAGCGTCTGACTCAGGGGAAGGAGGAGAGAAAGAGGAGGAAGGACTCAATTACATTTGGTTTAAAATTCTGTTTTTTTTTTGTATAAGGCCAAGAGAGAGGTGAGGGTTGTACACGGATCTCAGCGCACAACTAAGAGCATCCCCAATAGCTCCCATATCCTACCCCCTAAAACACTATTTATATGTGTATGAATAGTGTTTTAGGGGTGGGATAGAGGGGCTTTGAAGATGCTGGTTGTCTGCAATAGGCTTCCCTAAAGCACCCTTTACCTCAAAATAGGGGATAAATTCTATGTGTTCTAACAACGTTTTCTATTCCGTTCTGTAAAATAGAGAATTTCTCTACATTTCCTTATATGTAGGGATTCTCTCTCATTCCATTATGCAATTCTCTATATAGGGAACGCTGTTGAAGATGGAAGAAATATAGGCAGAGAATCTTTTTAAAGGAAACCTGTATATGAGGCTATATGACCGAATTTAGGGATTACAATTGGAGATAATCACGCTCTATAGTTATTCATTATTAACACCCACACGCAAAATTTTCTCTCTCGATTTTTCAAAAACACTAGGAAAAAAACTACAAAATGGTCTAGCTTCCCGAATCTCATATCGGCCCATTAGTGTTGGTTGGACCTAAACCGGAATTGACAGTGCCAACAGTTCCGGTTAAACGGCTAAGGGGTCGCGGGGCATATCAGTAATGAATCGTAGCTCGAACTGGTACCGACTAAAATTATATTCCTTATATCCGGTGATTCCACTAAAATAACGATTAAAATTCCTTATGTCCAGTGATTCCACTAAAATAAGCCTTCAACAGAGGATATAGTAACATTTTCGTTCAACGTGCACACAACGAAAGAGATGTCTCGCTTTGCTTTCTCACGTAGATATATAGCCATGGGTCCTAACTGGAGAACTATGCACTGTAACTCTTAGATGTTTGCATGAATGCTGTCAAGGGAATCGATCTCACATACATATACGACTTACCTTACGGATATATGATAACAAGGCACCGGTTTTTACTTAAGTGTATATATGTGCATAAACAATTTGTATTATTGTATATTATTCTTCCGTTTGAAACGACTTATGCCAACCACTACTGCAGGTCACAAAGCCAAATCAAATGTTGTGGCTATCGAAGGAGTCACCTTAAAGATCTTATGGAGCCCTGCAGAACCAAGTACTTCTTCGCTTCTTGAAGTCGTTTCACCAAGCTATAAAAACAAAACCATTCAGTTGTATCTTAGCCCTGATAAACATATCTACTCTCGTGGATTATCAAAACCGTTTCAAGTTTTTATTAATATTGGTACGGAATAAGTATTATTTTATGCAACGTAGAGACTGCATTGAGCTTCTTCAAGGTGTGCGATCCCATGCCCCGTGCCTGCGCGCGTATATTTGACTCGATGGTTTGGCATCTAATGAGGAGAATCCTATGAGGATACGATATATGCCTTGTGATGTATTTTCTACGTACGGTATCGTGTCAGAAAAGTAAGAAAAATTACTTACGCGCGCAGAGTACCTGGCATCACCAATGCTGCGTCAAAGCTAGGTGTCTACATTGTTGCCGAGGACAATGCCGACTGAGGAGTTATGAAAAGTGAAAGTTTAGGGAATGTTTTTTTTGAATTGCAATAGGAAAGTATATGTAGCATACAGGATGGGCTAGGCTTCCTAAGGCCCAAGCCCAACGGACACTAACACTCCCCCGCAGTCTTAACGGACAAGGCGTTGAGGCTGGTACAAGACAATCAGAGAGCACTCCCCCATGGTCAAAAACAATGCGACCAAAAGGTAAAAAGACAATCAGCACTCCCCCATGGTCAAAGACAAAGCGACCAAAGGGTGAAATGACAATCACTCCCCCGCAGTCTGAACGGACGATGCACAGACGTTGAGACTGGATCTGAACTCAATGAAGACAGTGCTGGGAAGGCCCTTGGTGAAGATGTCAGCGAACTGAGACGATGTCGGGATATGCATGACATGCACATGACAAAGAGCAACCCGCTCACGGACGAAGTGAAGATCAATCTCGACGTGTTTGGTGCGCTGATGCTGCACCGGGTTGGTGGAGAGGTAGATTGCGCTGACGTTGTCACAGTAGATGAGGGTGGCCTTCTGCAGGGGGCTGTGCAGCTCCTGAAGTAGCTGGCGAAGCCAACAGGTCTCAACGACTCCATTAGCGACCGCGCGGTACGCAGTCTCCGCGCTAGAACGGGAGACTGTATGCTGGCGTTTGGAGGACCAGGACACCAGGTTGTCACCGAGGAAGACACAGTATCCCGACGTGGACTTCCTGGTGTCAGGGCAGCCTGCCCAGTCAGCGTCGGTGTAGACGGTGAGACTCGTCGGGGAGGAGCGATGAATCAGAAGACCGAGCTCCAAGGTGCCATGGAGGTACCATAGGATCAGCTTGAGAGCAGCGAAGTGCGGTTTCCGGGGGTCGTGCATGAACAAGCAGACCTGCTGGACGGCATAGGTGATGTCCGGACGGGTTCAAGTACTGGAGCGCACCGGCCAAGCTGCGATAAAGGGTCGCATCAGCAACCGAGGGCTCGGCTGCGGACAGCTTGGAGGTCGTGTCGACCGGAGTGGAGCATGACTTGCAGTCAGTCATGCCTGCACGAGCCAGGACGTCGGCGATGTACTGTCGCTGGGAGAGAAGAAGGCCGCCGGACTGCGGGATCAATGAGACGCCAAGAAAATGATGCTAAGGTCCAAGATCCTTGAGAGAGAACGCCTGCTCCAAGACTGAGACTGTGCGCCTGAGTAAGTCATCTGAGGAGGCGGTCAACACGATGTCATCCACATAAAGCAGAAGATACGCCGTCTCAGAGCCCTTTCGGTAGATGAACAGCAAGTGTCTGACTTGGCATCGACGAACCCCAGTGATCGGAGATGTGAAGCAATTGTGCTGTACCACGCCCGCGGTGCCTGCTTAAGACCATGGAGGGACTTGCGAAGGCGACAGACGTGATCGAGACAAGAAAGATCCACAAACCCTGATGGCTGAGCACAGTAGACTGTCTCCTCAAGCAGACCATGTAAGAAGGCGTTGTTGACATCAAGCTGACGAATGGACCAGCCACGGGAAAGTGCTAGCGAGAGGACCGTCCGAATGGTGGCTGGCTTGACGACAGGGCTAAATGTCTCATCAAAATCAACTCCGGGACACTAGGTGAAACCACGAAGGACCCAGCGAGCAGGGGCGGAGCCAGGGCCCGGCGACCCTGGGCCCGTGCCCGGGCTCCTAGCCCATGAGCCTTGTAACCCCAGGTCATATGCACATGCGGCGGACAGCAAGAAAAGGCCCAGAGCCTAGGCGCCACAGGTCAAAGCCCAAAATGCAGGTGGGCTCGCCGGCTTGGCTCGCTCGACAACCCCGCGTTGCGTCACGGCGTACAGCACGCACGCGTCGGTTCTTCTGCCCAGGCTCGGTGCCTTCTCATCTCCTCACGATGGCGTGACGCCGACACCGCGACGCGCCGACGCGTGCCGTCAGGTTCTGCTGATCTGCTCCACGCCTCCACGTCTCCAGGCTCCCCCGTCAGCTGCTCGCCTGCTCCCGATCTCCTGTTGGCTGCTTGGTAAAAAAATCTCAACTAGTTTATGGTTTTAGCCTTTATGCCTTATTGCCTTTAACATTTTATCTTTATGCATGATCGGATATTCGGATGGTCCAGTAGACCAGTACTGACTACTCCATCCACGCATCCAGACTTCCAGTAACTTCAGTAATCAGTTGCGCAAAAGGAATTTGAGCTGTTGTGTTGTCCTATATATTAATTAAATAGTAGGTTTATATAATTAACGTGGTTTCGTTCTGTTATTTGGGTGATGATTACTAATTTATTTGTTGTGATATATGTTTAAATTTTTCAGAAATGAGGAGGTTTTTGATTGATACAAGCCACTATCCACCTCCAACTCAAGGTCCATCTCCACCTCAAAATAATGACCGTGGCTTGACTTCATCTCTAGAATGTTCAAAGTTTCTAATAGCAGAAGGTATGGCTTTCCGTGGACACGATGAGTCTTCTATCTCCTTGAATAGGGGTAACTTTCTAGAGATGATAGATTGGTACAAAGATAAAAATGAAATTGTGAGGCATGCTTTTGACCGTGGTGGGATGAATTGTGAGTCTTACTAGGCCTGGAGATACTAGATGGGGTTCACATCACATTACTCTTCTTCGTTTGGAACAAATGTGGAACTCGGTAACTGAGGTGCTTGAAATGGTTGAAAAAGATATTCATGGACCATCTAATGCAGCGGGGTTGCTTGACAAAATGGAGTGCTTTGAGTTTGTTTTTATTATGAAGCTTATGTTAAGGTTGTTTTCTATCACAAATGAGCTTTCACATGTTTTGCAAAGAAAAGATATAAATATTGTTCATGCCATGGAATTAATTCAAGATATTAAAACTCAACTAGCCAACATGAGGAATAGTGGTTGGGAAGGAGTTTTTGATGAGGCCAAACAATATTGTGAGCAACAAAATATTTTGGTCCCAAATATGTTGGATGAAATGCCAATTCGTGGCCGTGCAAAGCGTCGAAATGAGACTACCACTTGCCTTTATCATTACCGTGCTGGGATATTTTATGTTGCTCTTGATAAAATATGTATTGAGATGAATCATCAGTTTGGAGAATCAACTATTGAAATACTAGTATGCTTCTCATGTCTTGATCCAAAGAATAACTTCTCTAGATTTGATACTAGTAAGCTTGTACGGGTTGCTGAAATTTATGATGCTGATTTTTCTAGTAGTGATCTTGCACAAATTAGACAGCAACTTGAGACATACATTCTACAAGTGAGAAGGCATGCTGCATTTGCCACTTGCACAGATCTTGCTAGTTTGGCTTCAAAGATGATTGAGATAGAGAAACATATGGTTTTCCCATTGGTTTACAGGCTCATTGAACTAGCATTGCTATTGCCAGTATCCACGGCATCTGTTGAAAGAGCATTTTCAGCAATGAAAATTATCAAAAGTAAATTGCAAAACAGGATGGCTGATGCTTGGTTCAATCATTTGATGGTGTGCTACACTGAACGAGGAATATTCAAAGAACTTGATGATGCTGTCATCTTGCGACGATTCCAAGGCATAAAGACTAGGAAAATGAATTTGCCTCGATGTAGACATAACTAGCTTATCATTGGTATGTGATGCATTTTAATACTCTTAAAGTTATATAATTTTATATTATATAGTGCACTAATCAATGTAATTTATCTTGCAGGTTACTAGAGGGAGTATTGTTTGGTCCTTTATATGCTGGTTTCCTCCATTGAGGTATTTATCATGCTTTTTTCTTTCGATGTTTATTATTGGCATTGGTATTGAACAATGATTTGAAACTTTGAATGGAATAGACAATTGTATGTCTTAAAATAGCTATTGTTATATATGCATGGTTTGTTAGTGGTCTTTAGTGGTGTGCGCGTCAATTTCATTGCGCCCAGGCTCCTAAAATGTTCTGGCTCCGCCACTGCCAGCGAGCCTTGTAGCGGTCAAGAGAGCCATCAGCATTGAGTTTGTACTTGAATATCCACTTCCCGGTGACCACGTTTGCCCTAGCTGGCCGCGGGACAAGATCCCATGTGTCGTTGGCGCGAAGGGCCTCGAACTCCCTCGTCATAGTAGCCCGCCAGGTAGGATCGAGGAGAGCCGCACGAACTGACGTGGGCGGAGGAGGGAGCGCCAAGACATGCAGGTTGAGGCGGTCCCAGGGTTTGAGTTGCGTGCCAGACTTGAGACGAGTGACCATGGGGTGGTCATTCGTAGTGGCAGGAGGGGCCCCGCTGGCAGCGACTTGAGGAAGAGGTCCAACAGGGGCAGCAGGGGGAGCCTGTATCACCGAGAGAGGGGCACCGCTAGCAACATCCTGCGAGGAGCCAGCAGGGGCAGCGGTGACCATGGTGCCGGACGAGGAAGTCGACGAAGAGCCGCGGCGGCGATAGACCAACAGGGGCGGCTTGTGCGGTGGCCGGGCGGCCTCAGGCGGGTCGAGACGAGCCCTGATTGAGGAGCTGGCAGAGCAGTCACCACTAGCAACAACCTGCGGTGGAGGTCCGACAGGGGCAGCGGTGACCGGGTTACTCGACGTGAGTAACGGTGGGGAAGGGGCGGTCTACGTGACCGTCGTCGGGGTAGGGGCTATCGACGAAGTACCTGTAGAGGGAGATGGGGCACGGACTCCGGTGGGGAGAGGAGAACTGGTGTAGTCAGTGAGAAAGTTGAGATCGTCCTGGGAGGACGAGTCGAAGGTGCTCGAGGCATACAGGAAGGTAGACTTGGCAAAGATGACATGACGAGAAATGATAACGCGGTTGGACACAAGATCCATGCACCGATACCCTTTGTGATCTGGGGAGTACCCTAGGAAGACACAAAGAGAGGAGCGCGGTGCCAGTTTATGTGAGGCCGTGCTAGAGAGGTTAGGATAGCAGGCGCAACCGAACACGCGTAGGTGGGTGTATGAGGGATGGTACCCGTGAAGGGCAAAGAAAGGGGTAGGCTCATTGAGAGTGGAAGAGGGGCGCTGGTTTATGAGATAAGTGGTAGTGAGGAGGGCCTCCGCCCAGAATGATGGGGGAACACTGTCCTGGAACAGAAGGGAGCGCATGACATCATTGGTGGTACGGATGGCGCGCTCGACCCTACCGTTCTGGGGTGCGGTGTAGGGGCAGGACATGCGAAAGGTGACACTGTTGGTGAGGAAAAAGGAGCGAGAAGAGGAGTTGTCAAACTCGCGACCATTGTCGGCTTGGACACACTTGACAGTGGTGCCGAATTGAGTACGGATGAAGGCAAAAAAAGTGAGAGAGAGTTGGGAACATGTCGGACTTGAGGCGGAGAGGGAAGGTCCACATGAAATGGGAGCGGTCATCAACGATTATGAGATAATACTTGTAACCTGAGACGCTGGCGACAGGGGACGTCCACAAATCACAATGTATCAAATCAAAAACACGAGTGGCACTAGAGGTTGGTGATGCAAAAGGGAGACGGACATGTTTACCAAGTTGACACGCATGACATAGAATATCTGGTTTAGCTTTATTACAAGGGATAGCAGACGAGCTAGCTAAAACAGAAAGGGTAGCATGACTGGGGTGCCCAAGACGATGATGCCATAGCTCGGAGGAAGGTGTGCTGGTGACAAGGGCATGAGGGACTGGACTCGGGCAGAAGGAGTAGAGGTCCCCGGAGCTATCACAGCGGGCGATGATGCTCCTGGTGCGAAGGTCCTTCATAGAGAAACCAAACGGGTCAAACTCAATGGAGCACTGGTTGTCGATGGTGAACTGACGAACAAAAATGAGATTTTTAATGAGTGTGGGTGTGACAAGAACGTTACGAAGAGTAAGCGGTCTATGTGTGGAGTGAAGAGTGCGGTGACCCGTGGAAGTGACAGGGAGATGAGACCCGTCGCCAACGATGATGTTGGACGGACAAGTTGAGGTGGGAGGGTAGGAGCAAGTGAGATTACCAGCATCTGAAGTCATGTGAGAACTGGCGCCGGAGTACATATACCACTCATGGCCACTCGGGGGCGGGGTGAGTGTCGTGGTGTTGAACGCGCTGGCTAGGGACTGCTGGTCCCAAGAGGCGCCCACCATTGGACTCCAGGACCTCGTAGGTGGTGGCTGCGGAGCGACACCGTAGTCGCCAGTGCCCCCCAGCCCCGGTGTTAACGTTGAGGGCGTGGGGCGGTTGCGGTGCAGGAGGGCGCCCCAGGATTCCCGGGGCCTGATGGCCCTGGCCCTGGAACGGCCAGAACTGGACGGTGCCTGTCCAGGGGTTGTAGCAGGAAGGAGTTGTCCCGCGGCCGCCTGCCAGGGGACCACTGTTGTGGCAGTTGCCACCGCCACTAGCACTGCTACCCCCACCACCACCACTGCCGCCACTACCACCAACAGTGCCGCCACCGCCACCGCCACCACCCTTCTTTCTGCCCTTCTTGCCCTTGTAGTTGTTCCCCCCGAAGGATCCACCGACCGATGGACGGGGAGTAGCCGCGACGAGGGCGGTGGAAGGCGCAGTGGGCGAGTTGGTGAGGTGGAGCCCATGAAGAAGTAGCTGGTTGTGGGCGTTGGCGAAGGTGGGGAGCGGGCTCTGGGTTTGGATGACGAGCCGGAGGTTGTTGAACTTGTCGTTGAGGCCGCGGAGCATGCTGAGGACGAGGGTGCGGTCGGAGATGGCAGAACCAAGGTCGGCGAGGGTGTCGGCCATGTCCTTGAGACGGCCGCAGTAGTCTGTGACGGAGAGGTCGCCCTGGGCGAAGGAGTGGAACTCGGTCTCGGTGTAGAGAAGGCGCGTCTCCTGGTTCCCAAGGAATTGATCCTCGAGACTGATCCAGTGTGCGGTGGCGTCGGATGTCATAACCACCAGAGAAGATCGGCGGCGAGACGGCCGTAGATCCAGGAGAGGACGACGTGGTCCATGCGACGCCAGGCCGGATCATCCCAATGCCTAACCGGAAGGGTGACATGGTCCGCCAAGGCGTAGCGACCAAGAGTAACGAGGAAGAGACGTCGCCACTGGGTGTATTTGCTGCTCTTCTGGTCAAGTTCCACAGGGACTAGCGCTTTGACATTGGTGAGGGCGACGGCCTGCATGTGGAGAGCAGCAATAGTCCCTGGGTATTTGGCAGGAAGTTCAGGGGGTCTACCACCAACATGGCATAGCCCACCAGATGTGGATGGCCCACCTAGGGGCCACTGGTGTGCAGTGGCATATCGCCCTGGCTCGAGGCTTGTCGGGCCAGGGAAGGCGGTCCAGGGCTCGTGCGCCGGAGAGGAGCGGGCGTGGCCGGCGCCGAGGCCAGAGCAGCCGCCCCAACCTCCGTCGAAGGAGCCGTGGCCGGCAGTGTAGAAGAAGGGGGTGCGGTCGTCGGGGCCGGCGGTCTGGAGGTGAACGGGAGGGCTAGGGACGCCGCTCTGGCCGGCGTTGAGAGTGAAGACGGAGGCGCCACCTTGGCTGACGCAGGAGTAAGGGACGGGGGCGCCGACGCCGCCCTGGCCGGTGTTGGAGAAGAGGCCGGGCGGGACAGGGACGCCGACGTGTGGGACAGGGATGCCGACGGACGGGTCGGGGGTGCCGACGCCACCCTGGCCGGCGTTGAAGAAGACGGGGCGCCGATGGGCGGGACGGGGGCGGTCGCGCCCGAGCCGGCGATGGCGGCGCCCGGCGCGGTCGCGGCGGCCTGGAGCTCGGGGAGGACCAGGGCGGCGCGGATCTCGGGCGGCGGCCACAGCGTCCCGTGCGGCAGCCGTCACCAGGGCCCGTGCGGCCGCGAGGACGCCGTCGGAGAGGGTGCCGTGAGCCGCCGCGACGACCTCACCGGGAAGGGCGCCGTAGGGGGGAGCCGCAGGCTGAGAGGGCACGGCGGAGGTGGTCGGCGCGGTGGAGGAGGGGATGGGGGAGGAGAGAGGGGTCGCCGGGGAGGTCAACATGGTGGAGGAGGACGCGGACGCCATGGCGGGGCCGCCGCCGGCAACGCAGCGGAGAAGAGAGGGAGAGAGAGAAACCCTAGACCTCCTATTGCTCTGATACCATGAACGTTTAGGGAATGTTTTTTTGAATTGCAACAGGAAAGTATATGTAGCATACAGGATGGGCCAGGCTTCCTAAGGCCCAAGCCCAACACACACTAACAAAAAGGAGTCTTAGTATAATGAAAAGAAGGCTCGGAAACAGTACGTGAGAATGGGTACAGTTTCCAAGGGAACCACACAATGACAAATTCTAGGCAGCGTCTCCGCCCTCCTCCTTCCTCGGTGACGCCATCCATCCTCTGTCATATGTGATCTCGCTAGCATTGAACCCATCACTACCAAGTTAGGTTTCGAGTTCGATTGAGTCGGGAGGTGGTTGCCTGACGGTGGAAGAGGATGGAACAAGGGGAGGGGGTGATGCCACATGACAAGTATCACTGCTACTCCACAGTCTCCTTTCCATGTCCTCTCCCTGTTTCTCCCTTGGCCCCCTCCATCTTCCTCTCCAGTGAGCTCGCCGGTAAAGAGATGGAGGGGGACCTGTGCTCCCTCACCACCTCTTTCCCTTCCTCTTTCCATCATCCTCTAATCTACCAAGCACAACACCTAGGATTCAGATCTAGATCCGATCGTTCCCTCGCAACTACTGTGTCCTTTCAGGCATCGGGAGGAGGAGGATGACCGATCAACCGATAGTGGGAACCTCCATAATTTGGGAGTCTACAATCGGTTGGTTCTTCCTTTGGGCGTGTTTCATCCATAAGGGTGTGCTGCATCTCTCTGCCTGCGAACCAAGAAGCTCTCGTGGATATCCTTTGTGGGCGTGTTGTCATCCTAGTCAAGGTTGCCAAATATGATATGAGCGCAATTGGTATTAAGCAGAGACAGCCGGATCTAAATTTTATCCAATGGCAGCCGACGGTAAGCCATGGTGGCGAGCCCTACAACCACAATGAGCGGTAAAAAGTGTCAAAGTGCCAATCTCGAGAGAAACCTCAGTTTTTGGCTTTTTTTTTTTAGCTGGATTGAACGACAACTATGCTCATGAGCATTGTTACCTTGCTACAGACGCCGTTGAGGGGTATGGGTCTTCTTACTACATTGCATCTTGGTTTATTGATTTAATAAGTATTTGTGTGATGAAATTTAAGTTATTACACTTGGTTTCAACTAGTGGGCATTGCCGGTTCAAGACTATTCAAGACAAGAAAGGTTAACATATATATAAACTTTCGTAATCCTCAAAATAATACGTGAATTATTTCCACCCAGAAATTGTTTTGCCTTGGATTGGTTTTCCAAGAGAAGATATAAATAGCAGTTCTCAAGGTACTGCTACCGAGCGGTACTCGGAAAAATATAGCACGCATTAGCGAGTTTAATATTTAAACTATAACAGTTCAAAAGGCAAAGCCATAATGCCCAAAATTGACTGATAAGTTATAGTATATCTTTGCAAGAGAACATATTGTTCGGTCTATTTAGATCAAATATTCATGGAACAAACAAATTGTTAGGTAAGGAACTTTTGGACACAACCTAGCAGTGATGGTAAGCAATTTATACTAACAGACACCCTTGTGAATTGTGATCATCGTGACTGGGTTTGAGATAAACCGTTTAATAAGTATCGATTGGAAATATATACGGATTATCCTGGAAATACACACTACTCAATACTTGCGAGGCCTGTACTTGGGCTTAAAAGAACTATCGGTGTTGAGTTAGTTGGGCTGTCCATTTGCTTTATTGGGTTGAGAGTTGGGCTTTGTTGGTCTCGTATGATTTGGTTACCGTATGATGCAGGAAGCAATTTAGTATGTAACCCACTCCTTGCTAGTGTATCTAAGACATGACATACAACTATGATTTAAAAATAGAAATAATCACTATTTTCAATTAAAAGCATTTCTACTGCACAGAGACAATGTATGAGCATTTTGTTGTCTTTTAAGCTGGGACCATGCCTAGCCTCTAAAACTTTTAAAAACAAAGTTTTTTAAAAGAATGGTTTTACAATACCATGACTTGCCAAGTTGGACTCGGCAGATGGCTTGACATGAGCTGTAAAGAAAGTAACCAAAGTCAGAGTACATAGTTCCGCACAAGACATGACGATGATTTCAAGACAACGAAGGTTATATTTGTCATGGCGGGAGTTTGATAGAGTTGGTTTCTAATATATATATACAAGCTGGATTACAATTGACTCTAAGTTGTAATAAGCTAAGTAGATTAGAGTTCGGGTCAGACTCAGATCCTGACCCCTATATCCCTATATAAAAGGGATGTCCTATTGTAACTTGTAACGACAAAAGTAGCAGCGTAGGTATGCAGGTGTCGCGAACGGCATATGGCCAATATGCTGCGGTGTTGAGGAGAAGCACCTATAATCATTATCCCACATACACTTATTGGTATTTCCGTGACAGACATAGTTTACAACTTGGAATTTTCTCAAACCTCAAGAGTACAGGCTTACACTTTTGCTAATCATCAGGCAACTGATTTTTGAGAAGTCTCGGTCGATTTTTTCACATACCTAGATGTGTCTGTCGGATTTTTTTTGTACCCTATAAAGGTGTCTGGTCAATGGCCAAAAAATCGACAGAGAGTGAAGTCGCTTGATGTCAAGACGGCCCTACAAACTTAACAGTACTGAGATTCAACAAACTGATAAAAAACCGAAACCATTTTTTCTTGAAATCTTGGGAAATCTGGGCAGCGAACACAGGAATCCTTTGCAGATCTCGATGGTGAGCTCAGAGCATGGTGTCGGCCCGCGACGGCAGCCGGCGGAAGAAGTTGCTGGGCACGGACGGCAGGCGGCTACGGAAGCGCGGGTGGCGCAGCACGAAGAGGCCGGCGACGAGCGCCACCACCCTGAAGGGCGTGACGTAGAGCACGATGGCGGCGATGAGGCAGAAGGCGACGAAGAGGCAGGTGGCCCTGGGGTCGCGCCAGCTGAGCAGCGACTGCAGCCGCTCCCCCTGCGTGGCCATGTCGCCGACCACCGTCTGGATCCTCCCGGCGACGCTCCGCAGCCGGTCGTACCGCATGTACACCACGTCCTGCTGCCTCGACGTCGGGAAGGTGTCGAACTCCTCGTCCAGCTCGTCGGGGTGCACCGCCTCCGCCCACGACATCTTCGTGTCCATGTGCGGCGGGTGGCGCGGCCGCCGCCGGTAGTTCCAGAGCCCGATCATGAACATGTAGAGGAACACGGTGGGGAGGATCAGCTCCGGGTACCAGACGAGGATGAGGAGGAGGACGTGCACCAGCGCGGTGGTGGCCACGTTCTTCCAGTGGCACACGTCGGCGAACCACCGCGCCGCCGCGCCGGCGCCGGAGAAGAGGGAGACGGCGCGGAAGAAGTTGGCCTTGCTCCGCCGCATGCTCCACATGTGGGACTCCCCGTCGAGCATGTACTCCACCACCTCCCGCCGGAGCGGCGGCTCGGCGCGCCCCAGCCGCGACGCCACGATGCCCATCGCCTGGTACCGGAGCGCGTCCAGCTGCGTCACCGTGAACGGGTACAGGTAGTGCATCTTGGGGAGCAGCGGCTGCGTGTACAGGTGCACCATATTCATCAGTGACAGGCAGGTGAACCGGACGGCGAGCCGGAGCTCCCCCATCTTCTTTACCCCCGACGGCTGCAGCGCGATCAGCGGGTACGCGTGCGTGTACACGCGGTCCGTCTCCAGCGTCGACAGCCGGATCCGGATCTTGCCGATGCGGCCGTCCTTCGCGGGCGGCGCCGGCTGCCCGCCGCCGCCATTGCCGTTGCCGAGGTGGCAGTTGTCGAAGACGGCGATGGTGATGACGGTGCAGGGGTCGAACACCTCCCAGGTGTACTGCTCGTTCCAGACGGGACTGAAGGTGCCGAGCATGGTGCGCGTGCGCACCCACTTCTGGCCGTACTTGGCGACGCAGTAGGCGTCCGTGGTGCCGCGGCCGTCGCGATTCTTCATGGGCTGGAGGCCGCCGGCGCCGAGCATGCCGACCTCGAGCACGCCGACGGGCGGCCGCCAGAGCTGCCGCGCCGTGGGGCGCGTGTCGCTGATGTACATGGTGGACTCGTCCATGACGTGGTAGGCGCCCTCGAGGCAGCCGCGCACGTGCACCCGGCTCGCAAACCGGAGCTCCCGCCGCGTCTCCCCCTCGACGGCGGCGCCGACGCCGAACTTCTCGAGGTCGAACCACCGCGACTGCACGAACGGCCGGTGGTCGAGCCGCTTCTCGAAGAGGCCCAGCGGCAGCGCGACCCGGCCGAGAAGATCATCTTTCCGCGGCGTCACCCGATCCTCCACCGTCAGCACCAGCTGCTCCTCGAACGGCTCGGCGACGACGAACACCAGGTCCTCATTCCACCGCGGGTTCAGCGTCGCCGCCGCCGTCGCCACCACCGACGTCTTCAGAATCTGGTTCCCGACCTGCGCCTTCACGAACACCTCCGGCGAGCGGCCGCGCGCCTGTGGCTGCACGTCCTGCGCCTCGATCACGTTCACCCGGAGGTACCACAGCTTGGGGGACACGTACGCCTTGGACCTCACGCTGGCGACGCCCTCGCCGCGGACGGTGGCAGCGTCGGAGTGCCACGCCTCCGGGAACGCCTCGTCGGCCTGCGTGCCGATCCACACGGCAAGCATGAGCTCGCCCCGGACCTTGCCGCCGTCGCCGCGCGGCGCCTCGAGGCGGTACCACTGCGGCGCCAGCGGGCTGTCCGGCGGCACCCTGGTCGGCACCTCGGCGAGATCGAAGGTGACCTTGCCGGCGTAGTCGTCGCGGCCGAGCATATCCTTGTCCTTGAGGAAGACCTCGAGGACGTTGGACTGGATGCGGGAGCGGGAGAAGGCGAACACCTGGTCCCACTCCGGGTTGGCGCGCCGGTCGTAGTGCTTCGTGGTGCCCTTGTAGTTGCCGAGCTTCACCTCGACGTAGGGATCCATGGCGCCGCCGGTGATGGGGTTGGGGGGGAGGTCCTTGGCCTTCACGACGCGCACGTACAGGTAGAACATCTGCTCCACCAGGTCGTACGTGCTCGACGGCTTCTCCAGCCCCAGCCACCCGGCGATGCCGCCGCCGCCTCCGGCCGCCGGCCGCGCCGCCGCCGCCGCC
>SPJY01032433.1:1668157-1720550 GCA_005191435.1 Raddia distichophylla
ATTAGATGACAATTTAATGTCTTTTGGAAACTAGGGTATGAATTGGGTGTCATATAAGAAAATTTCCCTTTGACAGGAGCGCAGAAACCGATACCGATCTCGGGAATGGCGACAAGGGGTCCCGTCGAAGCGTAGCCGGGGTAGACTTCGATTTGTCCACCAACTCCGGGGCCAAAACTAGAAGAAGGGGCAGCAGGATGGCCTGCTGCAGGTGGGCCATGCACAGAGGCAGTAAAATAGGGCGGCCCACCCGAGCCGAAGTGAGGAGAAGGAGCCGAGCCATGCGGAGCCAAGCCAGACGAGCCAACCCCAAAGTCATGGCTCATGCCGGCCCAGCGATGAGGTGTCGGGCCGGGCGGGCAGCTCGTGGGAAGGGCTGCAGCGGCGGCACCCGTGCGAGGGGAGGCGGCATCCGCGCTCGCGCGAGGGCAGACAGCGGCGGCGCCCGCGACCGCGTGAGGTTAGATGGCGGCGGCGCCCGCGACCGCGCGAGGGGAGGCGGCGGCGGCGCCCGCTCGTGGGCAGACGGCAGAGGGCCACGGCAAGGGGAAGCCAGCGGCGGCGTTGGGCGCGTAGGAGCCAGGGAAGCCAGCGGCAGCGGGGTTCGCATGGGTGCCAGCGGTGGATCCAGGCCACCCGGGAGTGGCGGTGGTGGATCCAGGGCACCATTTAGTGGCGGCGGCGACCGGGCCTGCGTCAGAGAAGGTTGTGGCGCTGACGCCGATGCTCCATCCCATGGGAAATCCAAGCACTAGCACGGCCATGATTGGATCTGGAGTGGCCTGCCTGATGGCAACGGATGGCGCCAGCCACTTCTGTCAATCAGGTAGTAAGATCGATTGACCAGCCGGGCAGCAACGAGGTAGGATAAGAGGACGCATACAGGGGAGACCTGCTGCGGTGGAGAAGAGGCCGGCGACGGCAGCCGGAGAAATTAGGGTTAGGTCAGGAAAGAGAAGGCTTTGATACCATGTTGGAGAGAAGAGATTGCGGAATAACTGTGTTGTATTGATCAGGGGTGGAATATATATAGAGTACAGGAGATGGGCCTCCCCCAAGGCCCATATATTCTAACAAAGATATTTACATTGATTAACGATTCTTTCTTATCCATACTCCCTCCGTATCAAAATGTTTGTCACTTTTGACTTTTGAATAAACGTTTGACCATTCGTCTTATTCAAAAAAATTATGTAAATGTCATTTATTTTGTTGTGACTTGTTTTATCACTAAATATATTTTAAGTATAACTCATTTTTTTTACATATTTGTGCTAATTTTTTGAATAAGACGAATGGTCAAACGTTTGTTCAAAAATCAAAAGTGACAAACATTTTAATACGGAGGGAGTATTTTTAAAAATCAGGCAAGGTATCCTCGCAATTGCACAACTAAATTTGTGTCAATCTTCAATTTGACATGGATTCATATATCTATTAATTTTTAGTCCAAATTTATGTATTTTTATTGTAGGCAGTATAAACTCTTTCTTTTAATCTAACATGTACTGTTATTTCTATTTTTCATTTTTTTTATTAATTTTTTAATAATTGATACAAACTCTTTAAAAATCTGGCATGAATTCTGGCAATATCAACGAAACTATTTTGTGTTTGTCAAAGGGTTGAATTTTTTTTAGTTTCGAAGGTCGAGGGTTGTCAAATATTTGGTTTTGAAGTTTGAGATTTTCATGTTTTCCTCAAAATCGAAGGTTGTAGAATAATTACTCCGTATTTTTATTTGTATTAAAATATTTTAATTTATATTCGTATATTTGAAACATTATGGATATCCTTTTCCACCATCGGAGAACACCGGCAACTGCAAGGCAGCAAGTGATACAAGATATACAGGAATGGAAGCAAACGTGCAAACCAGCAAAACCTAGGCCTCCACTCCAAGAGTCACCTAGCACAGAAAATCGACAAATTTTCGCTGGAACATGGGAAAACACAACAGTTTTCCAAAATAAAAAGAGAAAAAAGTCTACTTGCCCCAGGCATACATGACCCTCTGACTTTGAAAATTAGGTAACCAGCCCCACGAACTATTGAAACCGGTGCAAATAATCCCCCGCACGTAGTATTGAGGATAGTTTTGACACTTTGTCGTCCACATGGCTAGTTTTGTCTACGTGTCGAGCTGAAGTGTCAATCTAGTTATAAAACAAAAAAAAAGGAAAAAGAAAATATGTGGGTCAATGCTGTCATCCCCTCCCCCACTTCTCTTTTCCTCAACTCCCCTCATCTCTCTCCCTCTCTCTCTCTCTCTCAAGGCGCAGCGACACATAGGGCCGCGACAGGAGCGACACTCTTCACTGGTAGCGGCCCGGCGCGGCCAGCTCCCTCCACGCCGAATGGCCCGGCGCAATGGCCTCTCCTTCCATACCACCTCCGTCTCCTCCGTGATGGACGGGTGGCGCACAAAGGGTGGCGGCAGGTGCGGCGGTGCACTTCACCGACGGTGCCCCACTGTAGCACCCCACACAGCCCCTCCGCAGCTCCCTACGTCGCCCGCTGACGACGGTGCCGCCCATTTGCCGAGCGCCACGCCGCTCGCCTCCCTCCCCCCCCCTCTCTCACGGCCACGCGCGTGCGGAGGGCAGCAGCAGCATGGCGGCACTCTTCACCAGCGGTGGCCCAGCGCGGCCACCTTTTGTCCACGCCAACTGGCCCACGCATGGCGACCTCTCTCTCTACGCCGACTGCCCCTCTGCTGCCCCCGTGTCGCCCATCGACAGTGGTGTCGTCCGTCCGTCATGCCTCGCGCCGCTCGCCTCCTTTTGTAGTGTGTGGCCACACCGCCCCTCCGCGGCCCCTTCGTGTCGCTTGCCGACGGCGATGCCGCCCTTCTCCGCGCACCGCGTCGCCCCGTTGCCACTCTTCGAGCGCCACCCCTACCCCACCGCTCCCACGACACGATCGTCGTGCGCCGGCCGAGTCGCAGGAGGGAGACAAGGCATCGATGAGCACCATTCTATTCTGTGCGTGTGACCTGCTCAATGAAATGCCTAAGAGAGGGAGGAAGAAGAGAGATGTGAGAGAAATATGGATGACATGTGGAGCCGTATTGAAAATAATATTTTTTAAATAAAATTGCCAAGTAGGCTGCCATGATGGCAAAAGCATCCATCTGTGCAGCCTCGGTGCCGAAACCACTCTAGAAAACGCTACCAAACGGTTAAGTGCATTGTTTTAATAGTTTGTGGGACTCGTTATCTGGTTTTTGAAGTCAGACGTTATGTGCGTTGGGATCAATACATCAAGGTGAGTAGACTTTTTTTAAAAAAAAATTCAGTAAAAGGAGTTTCCAAAAAATCATAAAAAGGATAGGATATTCCGATTCGATTTCCCTCCTTGTTTCCTAAAAGCAGCCGGACAGGAGAGGAAAAGAGCAGAGCTCCGACGAAAAGGCTACTACCTCCCCCGATTTCCTCTCTCTCACATCCCTCACGCACGCACGAGTCACGAAGACACGAGCCAGGGCATCAAGCAGCCCAAGCCCAAGATTTTGCAGACTTGCAATGGAGGGGAAAGAAAGAAGGGAGGAGGTGGAGGAGGAGGAGATGGGGAGGGAGGAGAGGTTCCCTGTGTGGGAGGCTTCACTGCTCGCCGGCGTGGCCGCGACCTTCGCCGCAGGGCTCGCCGGCGTCTACCTCTCCATGCCCCACTCCGACTACAGCTTCCTCAGGCTGCCCCGCAACCTCCAGGAGCTCCAAGTCCTCACGTAATTCGATCCCTTGCGTGCCTTCCCTTGTTCTGTGGTTCTAATGTCGTAAATCCCACCTCTTTGCATCATACCGAAGCTGCGCGCGTAAAAGTTCGCCACTTCGTCGAAGTCGATCTGTTCTTGTTTCAAGCTGTTTGTCTTCACTGTTTTAAACTTTGAATCCAATGTTTTTTTGACAGGGTTGAGCTGTTGGATTTAGGATTAATCGTAACAGAGTTTTTTTTTTGGGAATGGTGGTTATCTTGTTTTTGAGCAAAATTGTAATTTTCTGCTTCTGTTAGAATAAAGGACATGGCTCCCAATCCTGTCCTGTGTTTTGTGGATGTTTGTGATTACCCTCATTTGTTCTATGGATTTTTGCTGCTGATTTGGAGAGGATTTGTGAACGAAAATTTGAAGAGGATCGAAGATGGTCTTTTGAGCAAATTTCGTTGCTTTATTTTGCTCTTAGGCGGTAGACATGCCATCCATTCTGTTAAGGTGTGAACTTGATTGACGCAGTTGCTTGAGATATACTCATTTACATTTTCTAAGCTAGGAACTTGCAAGAGCGCTGCAGCGCGCTTTTACGCTTCAGAATTAGCCAGCCTTCCCCCTAATCTCGTCATGTTTCAGAGGTAGCCATTTCATTTTTTAGCACTATAATAGACTAACAGTAGAACATGAACTACCATAACCTGTGACTGTGGTCCCCTTAATCCATCGAGCAAAGTAATTAATCCCGTAATTTTCGTGGTCGGTGGAGTATGAAATCCTTTCTTTTTCGGTATTTACTTTCAGGCCCAGGCACCCAGCTGCAACTGGCGTACGCTCTGGACCTGGTCACCACTCGGTCACTGGTCAGACCGTGTTCACTAGCCTGTTCACTGTCCTGGATAATACTCCTAACATACGGAGTAAAGCTTAACAACGTGATCTCATGTATTAACGCCATTAGACTGTAACGCTTTGATTCGGTGTACACAGTAGCACAGTGCACACGTGTTCTCTCCTCCCTTCTCCAGTCATTTGTCAAGCTAGTCAGCAACAATGTTCAGACTCCAGAGTTCTGATTTCTGATTTCTGATACGTTTGTTGCTGTTGTGTGCAGCTCATTGTTCGGTGGCTCTTGCTCAGCCTGATTCTTTTTCCGACAATAGATGTCCCACATTGCATTTCATCGTCTCTAACCGCGGGGTGGGTTTGCTGCAGGGATCATCTGGAGGACTACACTAGCGACTACACCTTGCAGGTGCTGGTGGGCTACTGCGCTGTGTACATCTTCATGCAGACGTTCATGATCCCAGGGACCATATTCATGTCCCTCCTCGCCGGGGCGTTGTTCGGGCAGCTCGGCGGCCTGGCCCTGGTGGTCTTTGCCGCCACCGCCGGCGCGTCTTCCTGCTACTTCCTGTCTAAGCTGATCGGGAAGCCGTTGGTCTTCTCGTTGTGGCCTGACAAGCTCAGGTTCTTCCAAAAGCAGGTGACGTCGGAACCTGCATATTGCCTAAATTGACATTCTGTTTTAGAACTATCAGTTACGTGCTTTGGTTTATGGTGTGTCTCATGTCTTCAATCAATTTAATGTGCTCACTGTGCAGATCACATTGTTAATTCTTTGATTTGACGCACTTATAGATTATTTTGTTTTGTTGATGTTGGTTATCATGGAGCTTACAAGAATGCAAATGCTCATAGAACAGAAGAGAGAAATTAATGTTTTTTTTTCCTTTTCAGGTTGCAAAGAGAAGAGAGAAGCTGCTGAACTACATGCTTTTCCTGAGAGTCACTCCAACATTGCCCAATACTTTCATCAATTTTGCCTCGCCGATAGTGGACGTGCCCTACCACATCTTCTTCTTGGCAACCCTTGTTGGTCTCATCCCTGCTGCATATGTGACTGTCAGGGTAAGCTTCCTCCTTCAGATACCATACTTACTGCTCTAGTTTCCTCAAGCGCTTACGTAGTGCATGCTAACCATAATCTAATCTCTAACATTTATTTTCTGAAATCTAGGCTGGAATGGCTTTGGGAGACTTGAACTCGCCGAGTGACCTATACGACAAGCAGTCGATTCTTCTGCTGTTCTTGATCGGGGCTGTTTCGGTGACACCCACATTGTTGGGTAAGAACGAGGGGCAAGGAACAACATCAGAGAAGGCAGCTAGCACCAGCTGATCACCTAGACACCACCACCACCACCACCACCTCCTCTCTCGTGTACATATCAAGATTCAGCATCTGGTGACTTCATCACTTCTAATCAATGGAGCTAGTGTCCGGCCAAATGGGCAAGCAAACATGGCGGGGGCCCAAGCCTGCCTGCTCCACTCGTGGAAGGCTCTGTGGTGCTAGGCAACGCAAGGGACACCTCACAACCGCATCATTCTGAATCTGGGACACGATTGATCATCGTCAGAAGCTGCTTGCTGGTTAACATTGTTCAAATCAAAGGATAAACTGATCATGTCGTTGTACACACACAATTAACCATATTCACTCCAGCCGATTCAGTTATTCATGACCACATATTGTGCTGTGCAGGGTGACATACACCTGAAATCTTGCTTCAGTTTTAGGGTCTCCCCTCTCACATATATACCTGTGGAGATGGTGCGCTTGTTTGTAAGCGGGGCAGGGAGGGTGCAGACTGCTTGTTATTTGCGATCGTTAATGATTCGGATGGGCGAGGGATTGCTTTGGTAGTAGGTTAGTATCACTTCCTCGGGACCTCTTCTCAGCCCTTGCAATGGGCGTGGATGAAGGCTTTGCGCTGGGCCAGATGCCACGATTGTTGGGTGCAGGGCTGACTAGGCATCCATGTTTCTGTCCACGGATGTCGGATGGGTTTGGTGGCTGGGCTCAACTTGTCCTCTCCGCTGAGTATGCTCTCAGCCTCACCAGGAGGAATACAGCCACACAGTGGTCTCTTAATATTTGTCCATATTTATTTTTTTTGTCATTGCAAAATTAGATTCATTTCCATGTTCCCTACAAAAATGGACACCCGACGTCTAGCATATAGGTGATCACCCAACAAAGAGGCGATGGACAGACCCACTAGCACTACCTCGAGCCCACGTGTAATCTATTGGGCAACGGTTGGACGGAAATGGTTAGGCTAACAACTGTTGCACTTGTTGCCACATTGAGTGATAGGTCCGACATATGGGTTCAATCTTCTCTTCACTCATAGACCCTCGGTAGACATCATCAAGAGAGAATCTTATCGCTCAACTATTGGACGGTCCTTATATGATTAGGTGATAGGTTTCATGTCGTTTCCACATCAGGTGATCAAGGCGGTCATGAGGCCGAAAAGAAGAACAAGAAGAATAACAGGGTGGTGCGGTGCTTCAGATGCAATGAGTGGGGATACATAAAGAGGGACTGTCCAGATCCACCAAAGGAAGTAGACACTAATGTAGCAATAGGCCCATATGACTCTGGAGGCGACAGTGCTGAGACTCTTCTATTAGAAGGGGCTTCTATTGCAGATGGAGCTAGTAAGCATGTTTTTGCAGGATCGGTGTCATCTGTTCCAAAAGACGGCAAGTTCGAGAAGGACTCGTCGGGCGGCACGCTGTAGGCTGTAAAAGAAGGATGCAACCAGAGTCCAGGTGCACGGGTTCGCGTAAGACGTTGGAACGACTTAAAGGTGGAGAGATCATATTCTCCAAGGTGCGGTTTGTTAGGCATTGTGTTGAATATGTGTACGAGTAGGTTACATGGACTTTGTGTTGTAATAGGCAAGGTTGGTTAGTGTTAAAGTCGGATTCTATCCAGGCCTCCACTATATAAAGGGAGGCATCCCTGGTGTAACCAAGCGAACGACCTCATAATAATAGCATAGGCAAGAGGAGGTCAGCGGCCAGCATGTGGTCGTGACCTGGTAAGCCGGTGTGCTGCGGTATTATGGATTGGGGAGGAGCACCCATAATCAGAGCCCCGCAGATGTAGGCGAAAGCCGAACTGCGTTACCAAACATCGTGTCTCCTGATGTCGTTCGTGATCTTGCAACGGCGCATATCCTAACAGTCTTTCTACCAGACGATCGTCCTTCTGATAGGTAACAAACAATTGCTTTAACCTAAAACATGACCCAACTCTTATTTTTGTAAGAGTTTTGTTACGATCGTCTTTGTGAATGGCAACAAACAATTCATTTACCTAAAATGCAATCCAACTCTTATTTTTTTTCAATAACAAATACAAAATTATATAAAAAAATCAAAGTCTGCACGTTAGCTTGTTGCTTGCATGACAGGATTGGGCCATGCTGCTCGTTCGTGCCCTTTCGCTATGGATTAAAGGACAAACCGGCGTTCTTTGCCTCCCTCTTCCCAACTCGCTTCCCCCTCCTTCCTCACAGCCAGTGACGGCGTGTTCTTCGCTTAACCACGGCGAATCACACCCCTGTCAGATTTTCTATTTTGCTACTCGATCAGCTCGAGTTCAGTTCGGTTCGAGCGTCGAATGCGGCGAGGAGCGACGCGCAGAGATTACCCAGGTTCGGACCCCCTTGCGGGTAATAGTCCTACTCCTGCCGAGCCTTAGCTCTTTTTCGTGTTGTGGTTGTGTGGAATGCAATTACAGAATGTTTCGAACCCTCTCTCCCTTTTCTCTCCTCCCCTTTTATACAAGCCTCAAACTGGCGGAGAGAGCCGAGGGGGTAGGCAGTACAGTACTCTCAGTACACTGATAAGATGTGAGGGACGGGACAGGAGAGACGAAAACGTGCTGCTATTGCGCCGAGAGGCGCCGCCCACGCAAACTCCGCAAGTGGCCTCTGACTCGTGCGAACATGCCAGTGAGAGAACGAGTGGGACCCAACTTGCTCCTCCTGACACGGGCGGCCATCCTGACGACCGCGAACTCTCTCTCTGCCGGTCAATTCCGCTGCGCCACAGTGACAGTTGGACAGACTCGCAGAGGTCACTGTGACGGTAATCATCTCTTCAACTGTCCATCCGCGCGTAATGTCGCATTGAATGCGCCTGTCCTTCGCAGCAGGTGGGGAGCCTTCGCCCAGAAGACTCCCTTCGGAATGCTCCCTGCCACGCGGGCCCCACCTGACAGTGGGGGGCCCTACGCGCGCTGAGGGGCTCGCCCACACGTTGGGGCCTGGTCGCTCGCCTGACGCGTGGGGCCCTCGCCCGGCGCTCTGAGGGGCTCGTCCACACGTTGGGGCCTGGTCGCCCGCCTGACGCGTGGGGCCCTCGCCCGGCGCTCTGAGGGGCTCGCTCACACGTTGGGGCTTGGTCGCCCGCCTGACGCGTGGGGCCCTCGCCCGGTCTTCTTTTGGACTCTTCATACCCCGGTATTTATTGTACCGACAGCCAGCTCTGCCTCCACCCTCCTCATCGGATTCGATCCGCGCTCCTCCTCACTGCTACCTCTGCCACCACCTACCTACAGCCTATAGCACCATCGCCGCCTCGCCTCTCCATCTCCCATCCTCCCATTGCCATGTTTGCTCCGCCACCCTAACTCCGGCCGACGTGTGCCGATTCGCTAGCTACTAGTAGCTTGACCACCTTTGATCATAACCACTGAGCTTCCATCGCCACGGTATCCCTCTAAGCCTCAAGGGCATAAGGAACCCACTCTTGAACCCGACCCCTAACCAAGGGGGAGGGGGCTACATCGGCTAAGTGGGAGGTGGGAGGAGGGCAACACAGAGGCGGCCGGTGTGCGGACAAAAGAAAGGACTCCACCGGAATCACACCAAAACGGATCTTTGTTTTTTAGCATTCCTCTTTTTTAGGGGAATACTGGCTATAAGGTGTTTGATATAGCACCATGTCCATTGGACACACTGCTCACATGCACAACATGCAGCTCATCTGCTCCTCCCACGCTTGTGTCTCACCAGTCTCCTTTTTTCACACATCCTTTTTTTATCCACTCTTCACTCCATCGTTTCCCTTGTTGGAAATATAGGCATTATACCAATTCTAAAATTAATTATACGACATACCAGAAGAAAAACCAAACAGGCACACAACAGGCAATTCATACTGACAATCAAGAAAACCCTAGCCGCGCCCTCGCGGCTACTGGAGTCAGAGGAGGAAACTTACGTAGGGATCGTCGAAGAGGAGAACGCGCAGAGGAAACGTCCAACCGTGGATGAAGTAGTCGATGTTGAGGTTCGTCGGCGTGAGCGGTCGCGCGGATGCGCTGCCCAGAAACCTAATTTTTGTCCTCCCGTGCAGGTCTCAAGGCAGCAACTGGATCGGAGATCCCGCTCTCCCTTCTCCAAGTGCGCGCAGAGAGGAAGGTTGATGAGGAAGGAGGTTGCGCGAGGACCCAACACAGCAGATGGAAACACGAGAGAAAACGAGAGTGAAGTCTCCTGGACGTCTCCTGGAGATTTATCCTCGAAATTGTAACCGCCTCCCCACGCAGAACGGACGCACGTTGCGCGTCGCGCGCGCAAGTTGCGAACCATTTTTTCGATCCACAAAAATCGGGCGTGGGGAGTTACCTTGTAATGGATAAACCCAAAATAAAAAGGAGATCAGTGCTCCAGGATTTAATCCACGGCACGCGGGAAAATCATGCGGTAAATCGCATGATCACGTGCGTGTGACTCTAGCAAATAGACTTTCATTCCTCATGTGCCTCATGAGAAGGGGAGTTGGTAGCTCTCCCTTATAAGTTGGTATATTTACCCATCAACTAGCAAGGTGGTACTAAAGTTTTATATGCTTTGACATTTTCATGAATGGGCCAATTGGGCCAAGTTCCAACATCCCTTACATGCACTAGATTTGTTGATGGTCAGCCTCATCCCCCCTCTCTCTCTCTCCCTGATCCTTAATGTTCTTAATCTTTCCTTGTCTCCTCTTTTTGTCCCTCTTTTTTTATGGATGGTGAGCGATTTGGCAAGCTTGGTGGCCCGATTCGGCGAGCATGGCGTTGGAGCTTGCCGGATGTGGAGAACCTCAGCAATGTATGTGCATAATTTTGTTTTTTGTCCGATGAACCTTGTGCTTGTTCTTGTGCAACCGTGCAAGAGCAAGCTTCCTAGGGACTTATTTGATTTTTGTAATTGATGGCAACTGGGCTGTAGAGCTGGATCACGCCACGATTAAGGACATTTGTTTTCTAGTTCTTTTGATTTCTTGCGTGTGTAGCCTAGGGCCATCATGCCTGCCGATTGTCGAATCTTTGGCTGCAGGGTCCCACAGAGCACATTTTCGGTCTCTTATCCTCATTCATTTTCAAGAGAGTTCGGGATAGGTTTAGGGGATTCCAAGGGGTAGCCAGTTGTTCGAGGTTTCCTAGCCATTAAGCCATCTAACAACCGAAATCCTTTGTGGACAGTCCGGCCCAAGTGGCCCGGCTCGGCCTCCGTGGCAGATTTATGATATTTTTTATTTTTGAGAGTCTTTCCGTGCTCGGATTAAAAATATCAAAATATGAAAGTTGTAGAGAATTTTGAGACATCTTTTTCATGTTGACAAGTGTTTTATTTGAGAAACAGAAAAAATCATATAAATTCGGAAAGCTTTCAGCTGGCAATAGGCGGCCTAGGGGCCTGGGGGCGCTGTTGAAGTGATGCATTTGGCCGGACTGTCCGGACCAACTGTTGTCCTCCCTGGCTTGCAAGTTCCATTTTCAGGAAGCGCCTGCCTTTGGCCGAACTGTCCGAATTGCTTTGTCCGGACAGTCAGGACCTTTTTGTGTCCTTGCTGTCTCGAGTTTAATCATTTACAGAGAGCGCTTGCTTTCGTCCGGACTGTCCAGGAGTTGTCCGGGGTGTTGTCTGGTCTAGGGCTTGAATCTTGATTTGAGATCTATTTCTTAGGGTTTCGAAGTGGGGAGTATATGAGGGATTTCCTGGTCAAGAGAGAGCGTGAGAGCCTCATTTAGCAACCATCCCTTGCCCTAGCCACCAAAGAGAGCTCCTCCCATGGTCCCCATCTCCACCTAGGGTTCCATGTGCTTGAGAGATTGAGTGAGAGAAATTGAGGGAGGAGTGAGGAAGAAGAAGAGTGCACCCCCTAGTCTACTTCTCGTCGCCTCCAAGGTCAGTGCCCTCTCCCATGGTTTTCTTGCTATCCTCCATGGTGGGATGATGGTTGAGTAAGTTGTGGTGTCTCTGGTCTTGTGCTCTTGGGATTTTCGCCACCGGAAGACATCGTCATCGCCAAGCTCCATCAAGCATACCACAAGCAAACTCTTTTCCGTGAAGGTCACCGTACTTCCTACGGTGCTTCCTCTCCGTCCATCGGGGTGTGCAAAGCCCGCCATCACGTCAACGGCCACCTTGCTTCCCAAGGTGCTCTTCTCCATTGTGTCGGAGATGTGCTAAATCCTCGGTGTGCTCGAGGTCGGCTTCGCTTGTGAAGTCGGTGTTTCGGGGTCCTTCGCGTGTGGAAGCTGCCGATTCGTGTGAAGGTTTGGAGCTCCCCTACCATATGTTGGTAAAGAGTTATCACCGAGTGGGTTGAGGGTTAGGGACAATGGAGTCCCGGCTTTCTTGATCGGAAGCTTCCTCAACGTGAGTAGGTGCTTGCACCGAACACGGTAAAAAGATCGGTTTGCGCTTCTCTGTTTCATATACTTACCGCATCTTGATATCCACTGTCTGCGAGTGCCTTCGTGTCTGCTATACTTGTGTTTTGATTGCTTCCGCCTATTAGACTTGTGTAGGAATTCACGCGCTAGATGTGTGCTCTTAACTTACCTAAGTGACTAAGTGCAACAAAGGTAAAAATTGAAATAGTCCAATTCACCCCCTCTCGGCCTTAGGTTCCTTCAAACTGTCTTATTTGCACTGGCATGTTCATCTCCTATTTTCGCATAGAAACTTAGAAATGTACATGTGAAACTTGAGCTTTTTTTCTGATGGACTTTGTGTTTGTTCTTGTGAAACACACACACACACACACACACACACACACACACACACATATTTGGGGCTCCATGGAGTTTGTGCTACGTACCTAGTTTGAAAACAATTAATTTTGCAGTTATTGTATTCACACCTTTTAATGGTAAATTACAATGTTGTTGTGCATGTATTTACTTTGTTTACACAAATCTTGCATGTCAACGGTAACAGATCATGGAGCATTGACTCTATGGAGTCCCATTTTGTTTTCCTATATTAATATAACAACGTGCTTGTTCTTGATCGGTTTTCAAAAATTTCTAGTTATTTTCCCTTTTTAATAAAAAGTTATGGAAATCAAATCGAGACGCGAAATCAATTAGCAGGACTAGACCTGTTCAAATGCCGAGCCGGGCCAGGCTTCGGGCCGGGCCTGGAAAAGCCCGGTCCCGAAAAACCAGGCCCGAGCCCGGCCCGGCCCGGGGCGTCGGGCTCAGAAACCGGGCCCGAGCCCGAGCCTGAAGCCCGACGGCCCGACCCGGCCACGGCTTAAAACAGGGAATTCTCGGGCCCGGATCCGGCCCGGCCCGACCGCCGGGCTTCGGAAATGAGGCCCCAAAAATTTCTAGTTATTTTCCCTTTTTGTAATAAAAAGTTGTGGAAATCAAATTGGGACGCGAACCTCTGAGTCGGTCAATCAGCAGGACACAGAGGCCACAAGCCTACAGCCCTTTCCACCTCAAAAGCCCAAACAACTCTTCCGGTTTCCTCCTGGCCCACTAATCCAAACGCCGCCGCGGCCCGTTTCACGGGAGCCGCCTCGCGCGGCGTTCGCCCGAGCCGCCGGCGCCGGCGACGAAGCGCGCGACGCGGCCGCCATCTCCTCGCCCGCCGGCCCGCCGGCACGAAGCCCCCGTACGGGCCGCCGCGCCGGTTGCTGCTTTCCTCCTCCCTACAAACCGTCGGTACGTGTACTGATCCTGACAGCGCAGGCAGCAGCAGCGTTCTTGTACGGGGGGATGTCGGGGAGGCCGAGTTCATTGCGAACATGCCGCTGCCACTGTCGCCTTCTTCCTCTGTACTTGCCTGCACTGCGCCGCACTGCACATCGGCATCGGAGCTGTCTCCAGGACAGGTTAGCCACCCGACGCTTCCTTGCAGTTGCCACCAATCATGGAGAGGAGGACAAGCCTGTACTGGAGATCACAATAGGTGGCCCTCTCGTGTTGACCCGCTTGGCCATTACATCCTTGGTTGGCATTGGTAAATCCTTACATGATCGTACGCGAATCAGTGTCTTTCTTTCCTTCGCAGCCTTGCTGTTGCAGATGGTACTTTCCCCTAGGTTCATCCTACTGGTGCATTAACAACGCAAGACGGCAAGAGTGAGTAGTGTTCTTACAGTGCCGCGCTAGGCTTCAGTGCCTCGACCACTTCGAGTAGGAAGAACGTGTTGTCCAGGCCCAAATTTTTCAGAGCTGTTATATTGTAATTTTAAAGGTTAAAATTTTATAGAACCTATGGCATTGCCATCAAAGTTCCTAAAAGGAAATTTTAAAAGGCATTGCTAGATAGGATAAAAATATAGGAAATGAATAGTGGTTTGGAGATATATAGATATAAAGATCAAAATTTAGAGATGTTATTATTGATGCTCTTGGTATAAAATTTAAAGAAAATTTAGATGTTTCCGTCTTTAATAGTGCTGCAGAGGTCTGAAATTTTTTTTTGAAAGAGTGGTAGGAGAATTGCCGTCCTATTTCATTGATCAGCAGGAGAACATAAAATAAAAAGACCGTGCAAGCACGGGGTACAACCGCAGCGCTTCGCTGCAACCCTGACTAAAGCCAGACACACCTCCGGCCACCGTCGGATACAACACCTACAGGGGAGAGAGGAAGGAAAGCAGTCCCACCGCTGCCACCTAAGCAAAAAACCGAACAAAGAGAGAGATACATGAGAGGGAGAAGGGGAACACCAACAACACTCATACAACAACAAACGACTCTTAGAGTAGCAGACCCAACGAAGACTCAAAGCGCAAAACGGCAACCACGATGCCTCCAACAAGATAGCGACGGGGAGAACCCACCGCCATCGCAAAGCCGCTAGGGTTTTCACCCAGGGCAGGAAAGGTCCAACAGGTGATGCCTCCAACGAGGTAACGACACCAAAGGTGACGTCAGCATCAGCCACAAAAGGGCGAGGCTTTCGCCCAAGACCAGCCCTACTAGAGCCGAAGGTCGAAAACACAAGTAGAACTGAGTCGCCGGCCGGGGATGTTGCCGGAGAAAAGGTCGTCAGTCAAAGTCGCTGGAGAGGGGCCACCACTCCTGGTGGCTAGCGCACGGGAAGCGTAGGAGACCGGCCACCGCGCCACCCAGGCGACACAAGCCGAACCCTGTCATTAACCCAGAAGAGGCCAACCCACACCACCGAGCACCTCGCAGGGAGGGGAGGGCAAGGTAGACGAGGACGGGACCAGGCTAGAAGACAAGAGTCGACGTGCCGCTGAGGATGGGCGACGGTCCACCAAGCCACCACGGGAATAGCCAAGAAGACGTCGAGCACACGCCCCTGGAGCCCACCTGCTCCGTCCGCTCCGACCAGCTACCGAAGCGAGCCCCCCCCTCAAGCGGCCTCCACCGAGGCGGGCTAAGGGGGAGGCAAAGAAGGAGAAGAGAAGAAGCCGGTGCCACCGGTCCCACGACCCTGGAGTACACCCCTCCGACCACTCCGGCCCACACACTGCCAGATCCGAGCCATTGTTGCATTAGGATAACAAATTGTTTCAGTAAATTTTTATATAGCAGCATTGGTCTTGTTTTGTTTGTAAAAATATGATGAACGCAGCGGTGCAAACGGTTTGTGCATTGGAGATGCGCTCATTTGCTTTGTTCGTTTGCTTGTTCACTTGTTGCGTTGGGCTGGGCCGAGACAGTGTCCGATCACATGCGCGAATCGGACGTCCGTGCCTAAAAATATAGGAAACGAATAGTGGTTTAGAGATATAGATATAAAGATCAAAATTTAGAGAGATTATTATTGATGCTCTTGGTGTAAAATTTAAAGAAATTTAAGATGTTTCCGTCTTTAATAGTGCTGCAGAGGTCCGAATTTTAGAAGAGCTGCTAGGTGCTCTCAGATCGGTTCCAACATCCAACAGCCTGTTGTGTTGGTGGCGAGTTTAATGCACTCCAAAAGTGAACTGAACCGAGGAATTACAGCAAAGTTGAAAGTGGCACAGATCTGCATATGGAGCAATCGCATGCCAAATCATGGCACAACACAGGATCGTGGGCTCGTGGCCGTGGGAGATGAGGACGAAGATTGTAGTCTTTTCTTTTCTCTTTCTCACGACGATGGCCCTGCAAGAACCGCTAACCCCAGACATCCCATGTAGGATGATTGAAGAGGAGTCAGAGATTCACATGTTATTTTCCACCGCAAACTACCCTGCATGGGCGTCTTGGCAGCGTTGCTCGATCTTTGCTGATGAGTGATGAATGATGCTGCACTGATCACCAAAAGCAGCCGACGGCCTGGCTGTGCGCCTGTGTCTCAGACATGAGCCTGTATGTACATACGATACGATACGACATCTCGATAGGGATGGCAAAGATTCAGAAGCACTGTTGAGAGCCAGCCACACCAACCGCCGTGCAATTTCCTCATTGATTCGCCGTTGTGGCTGGATTTGGTTATATTATAGTTAAAAAAATTGAGGGTCTTTCAAATAAGATCTGAAAAGACTAAAAAATTTATATAAAAATATTTTTGAATTTTTAAGAAAAACCTACGAAGCCTCAAATATTATTACAAAATGTTGCAGCGAACAGTCTGTATGAAAATAATAAATTTTACGAATCTAATTAGAACCACGAACCGAGGCCAACATAACGCTGCTCGGGAGTCGGGACAACATAAATTTCGGCGGAGAGGAAAGCCAGGTGCTCAACCGGTTTGGTGCGCTGCCGTGGGCATTCTTGTGGGGAGGCACATGACGTGCAGTGATGGCGCATTGCTTGGTTGTTTTGACTTCTATCCAGGAGGCGATCATGCCCAAGCAGCATAAGCTGCTGGAGTACATCGACAACTGTTGTTCATAAACCTTATCTTAAGATCGTCAAGAACTCTTTAAGGCACATAGATTGGCCACACCATGCCTAACTATATGGAGTAGATATGTGTTCAAAAGAACACTGTAATTGTTAGGCCAGGCTGAGAAATTGCAGCTTGATTGCAGTTCTATGATCACAAGATTGTGAAATACATTGGAGATCAAATCGAAACCTCACCATTCCTTTACATTAACATTACCGCAGCATACAAAGAAATACAAGAACTAGCGAGTATGAATGCTCCTCACAATACACAACATAAGAAATTAGCCACCAAAAAGGGAAGCAGATACACAACCCTTCTGTGTTTCCTCCAGAACAATTACACTATTATCTTTACTGCAACCTCTGCAGGTCCCAAGTGAAGATGAAACTAGAGAAAATAGTCACCCATGGCCTACGTCAATGATTTCCTTTACATGGTTTGATTTGCACTGATGCTGGCTTTTCTTTTTCAGCAAGCCGCCAAATTTCTTCATCAAAGGCATCTTCTGATGGTGTTGCTTGATTGCTAGCTTTGTGTTGTTGTTCATTTTGTCTATCGACAACCTATTGCCATCAGATGCAGTATCTCCCTTGTTGGACTCCAAATCAACATCAGATTCACCATCGTTCTCCCTCTTCTTAGATAAGTCGTAGTTGGTAATCTTGCTGTTCTCCCACATCTTGGCAACAACCACAACTGGTTCATCTTCCTCGGTGCTTCCCTTGTCATTCTCATATTTTGGACCTGTCCCGTTTAGAACTCTGTGTTTTGCATTTCCAACCAGGGAAGCTAACTCTTTAATTTTATCTGAAGCAGCTGATTCTTTAAGATGCAGGTCATCATTCTCTTGTTTTATGTTCTGTAGTTCATTCTCTTTGTCCATTAGCTTTTCTTTCCAGCCTAATGCTTCAGCTTTTGCTCCCTCATTGGCCATGTTAGCTTGTGTTACTTGATCTTCCAGTTCCCTCAGCTTCTCTTCTAGCTCCGTGTTTCTGGTTGCCCAGTCTTTTGCCGTCTCGGCTGCCTTATCCATCTCAACTCTCATTGACATGATTTCTTCTTCTGACTTTTTGATAGAGCTGACAAAACTGAGCTCTTTGGATTGCCATTCCTCAGATGAATTCCTGACTTCTGCTTCCATTCTCTCTACTGTTTTCCTTAAGCAAACTCTCTCATAGTTTGCTTCATCAAGCATCACCTCATAGTTCTCCTTGGTGTTCTTGAGGTTCATGTTGAGCTCATCTATCTGTGCCTGAATGCGCTCAATCTCTTCTTGTTTGTTGAGGTACCTCTCACGTGATTCTCGTGCCTCAGCAGACATTTCATGCAATGCAGAGGCTAGATCTTCCATGGCCTTCTTAACTTTCTCACATTCATCTTTGCTGGCTTCTAGTTCCTTAGCCAGCTTCTCCTTCTCTTCACATATGGTTCCAATTTGTGAACTTGCAAGGCTCTCGTTGCTAATAGCATCCATCTTCTCTTCTTCCATTTTGTGAAGCTTTGACTTGAGCTCCTTGATCTCTGTCCTTAAGTCAAATGCTTCTTTCTCTGCCGCGTCAAGACGCTCACCTGACTCATTGATATCTTCATTCTGCTTAGCTACCTTGTTTTCCCAGGACTCAATCTTGTTCTGAAGAACAAAAAGTTCAGATTCTTTCTCCAGCAGCAAAGCACTTATTGCATCCAATTCCTTCATTACCGAATTTAAAGACTCGACCTTTAAAATGCTAGCCTCGCTGGCTTCTTCCAATTTGTTCTCCAGCGATTCAACCTTTTTCTTCCATTCACCAGCCAACTCCTCTGCTTCTGTTTTGGCTTTCATAGCACTGGCAACATCACCTCTAAGCCCTTCAATCACACCTCCCAATTCAATTACCTTCTCTTCAGCAACCTTTGCTTTCTTGAGCTTGATCCTCAATACTGATGTCTCCGCCTCAAGCTTCCTGATTTTCTCAGCAGCTTCCTTCTCTTCGGTCCGTAGCTCAGAGTCAAGCAATCCTTTCAGGCGTGCTACCTCTGTGTTCAGGAGCTCCACTTTATCAGCGTTCGCCTCGCTATCCCTGATCGCATCATCGAACTGGTTGAGCGCCAAGTTCTTGGCGTCTATTGCATCAGCCAGCTCATACCTCGCCTTCTCAAGCTGCTCCACAATCGATCGCAGAGCAGCTGCATCTGCCTCCTGCTGATCCTGCATGCTCTTCAGTTTCCTCTGAAGCTCCTTTTCCTTCCTCTGCATAGACTCGATGCTCGTCTGTTCCAGCTCGACCGCACGGAAAATCTCGGTCTCAGAGGCCTCCTCCGCCCTCTTTCGCGCGGCGAGCGCATCCCGGAGATTTGCATTAGCCTCCCTGACTAGCCCCTTGGCCTCCTCCAGCTCCTCAAGAACCTTCCCTTTCTCCTTCTCCTTCTCCACCAACTGCTCCTTGGCCTTCCTGAGGTCCTCCTGAACGGCAGCAAGCTGAGCCTGCAGTTCCTGAGATTGCTGCTTCACTCCACTCCCTTGCTTCTGCTGCCATTCCAATGGAATCACCAATAACTCGATACCAAAAAGCAATAAAGTTCACCATGGCCATGAGCAAAAAAGGACTACGAACCTCGGTGGGGGGCGTGCTGAGCCTAGCGAAGACATTGGGTGAGCGGCGATCCGCCGCCGCCGTCGGCGGCTTCTCGGCCGACCCGGGGGACCTCTCGGCGCTGCGCGGCGCGTGCGGCGGGGTGCCATTGGCCGGCTTGGGAGGCCCCGGCTTGCCCGCCCTGCTCCCCTTGGGTGTCGGTGGAGTTGCCTTGCCAGATCTGCGTCCAAGAACCGATTTTTCTTCTCAGATCAAGAATCGAACCAGCCAAGATCTGCACCGAAACAGAGAATTTGCACCATGCACCAGAGAGGCAGATGCGGATTGGCACTCACTTGGGTCTGGAGCCCAGCATTGCTACTGTTGCTGCTGCTTCCGCTGCTGCTTCTGCTCTCTATATTGGGGAAAGGGTGGCTTGGGCGCCAGGATGGAGGGAAGAAGGAGCAACCGGTGTCGGTGTTGGTGGCTATGAACAGCACAGCACAACACCGTCGTGGAGGTAGCTAGGGGAGGGGGAATAGAATCTGATCACCACCATCACCGGCTCGGGCTCTTCATGAACAGATCAATGCATTGTGTGATTTGCGTACGAAGGCTACACACATATACCAACATTATTAGAGGGAGTGAGAGCGAGAGGCGAGAGGGTGAAGTGTAAAGGCAAGAAAGAAGGAGAAAAAAAAGAAAAGGCTGGAATTGGACCGTGTTCAAGCCCCGGGTTGGTGCCGTTTTTTAATGGAGAGAATAAGATCACATTCTGCGACATGGTTTAAAGCGCACACTTTACTTGAGCTCGCAGCTGTTTGCTCTGCTCTAACCACCCCCGGTCATCTTGCTCTACGAGACTACGAGGAAAGAGACAGCCAGTGACCGCAGCAAAGGCCACCCCAACCCCCAAGCTTGCTTATTTCCCACTCTTGCTTTCCTCTCTCTCGCGGCCTCTCGCCCTTTTACAGAGCAGCAGCGGCAGTACACCGGTGTCTCTTGTGACCCGGGAGAAAGGCTCAAAGGCAGGCGATTTTACAGGTAAAAAATCCTACCTTTTGCTGCCCTGAGACCAAACAAACCCAGGTTAGCTCCCACGGCAGCAGAGGCAGAGCTGGCAGTCCTGTGCCTAGAGTATTGGCATCAAATACGTCTATAATGATTTAGATTTAATCACCCAGCTAACAATGGCGTACACATAATCACAGGACTCATAACTACTGTCATCTTCTCCTCCTGGAGAGGTTGATTAGGCAATAATGGTAAACAACTTAACATATGCCGGTGTCTCTTGTAACCTTGTTCTTGTCTCCCGGGAGCTTGCTGGGCACATGCGCTAGGCTAGACGAACCGGCATTCATGCCTAACAACGCTGGTCTGATTAATTACACTAGCAAGGACGAGGAAAAGAACGTGTGCGTGGTGACAAGGCGAAGCAATTAATATCTCGCTTCGGAGTTTGGGCGTTAAGCATATGGCGTAGAGCACATGCAAGTCAATGTAGAGTGCACCACTGTCGTCGTTAAACCAGGGTTTAATTACTTGTTGGGTACAGTCACACCGACTTAAAAAAGGAGCTGCTATCCAACAGTATAGCGTTGCAATGGTAAAGATGTTTCACATGAAACACCGTAAAAAATGAATACATAAAACATTTATAAAATACCGCTTGAAATATTTTTTAAACACAATGTACATAAAATACCCATGAAACACATAAAACACCACGTGAAATAGGTATACGTTGCAACGGTATACTGTTTATTAGTATTCTCGCTTTAAAAAGGTAGCCACAATGCACCACCAAGTACCAACGAAAACAAATCTAGAGGATGCACACGGGAAGCTTCCTCTCCAAAACAAAGATAGAGACACATATTTGTAAAATGCATTATGAGACCGTGCAAAATATAAATATGTTATTATAGAAACTAAAATGCTATATGAAACCGTGCAAATTAGAAATATTTCACTACAAACATTGAGTGATAACCGAACAAATTTACCCCATCTTCGTATTTTTTTATATCAGATTTGCCATCACCATGCACTGCCTCATCCTATGTCACACAACCACACTGCCTCATCCCTTCATATGTCCATGCCGCCCATGAGGAATTGTCCCTCTTGCTTCCGGCGGCAACCCCTCCTCACCTAGTGTTTCTGCTCCTCTGCATGATCCTCCTCTCTATGTGGTATTTTTATATTTTTTTAGTTCGGTTATATGGTAATTGCACTGAAGCTCGATCATGACCGAAGAGAATGACAGGGCTCTCGGTAATATCATATTATCCTTCCTCATCGGTGGGCCTTTTCTCTATGTGGTGCACACACTCCTCTTGTACAATCACACCGGTGAGCTTCATCAATGAGATTCTGACTAGCCCTACTGTTCAACAGTCGAGGTGAGGCATGATGCGATAGAGAGAGGCCAATGTTGGTGTGGAGCTCCAACGGCATGACAAATAGATCTGATCACGGGAAGCCCGACCTGGCAACACGGCCCAAAAAAGCTTAGCCCGGTCCGATCGGTGCATCGAGCCGGGCTCAGGCCTCAATTCGGAGCCCGGCCGTCGGGCCAAGCCGGGCCCGGACCAGAGTTTTTCGATATTTAAGCCGTGGCCGGGCTGGGCCGGGTCGCCGGGCTTTGGACCGGGCTCAGGCCCGATTTTGGAGCCCGACGCACCGGGCCGGGTTAGGCTCAGGCCTAGTCCCGCAGGATCGGGCTTTTCCAAGCCCGGCCCGACGCAACGTTTGATCAGGTCTAATGACAAATAAGTAGCAGTGATGGAGGACGGCCAATTGGCAGGAAGAGGCCAATGTGCTACGGGGTTGAGAAGAGGGCGCCGATCCGGGGAAGGAAAGGTTAAGTAAAAAAATTCATAGTGGTATATTTTTAACATTTTAAGATATTGCAATGAACAGTAACATGAGATTGATCCTTTTAGTGGTACATTTTAAAAGAGATATCATATCATCCTTCCTCGTCGGTGGGCTTTTTCTCTATGTGGTGCACACACTCCTCTTGTACAATCACACCAGTGAGCTTCATCAATGAGATTCTGACTAGCCCTACCGTTCAACAGTAGAGGTGAGGCATGATGCGATAGAGAGAGGCCAACGTTGGTGTGGAGCTCCAATGGCATGACAAATAGATCTGATCACGGGAAGCTCGGCCCGGCAACACGGCCCAAAAAAGCTTTTTTTTGGTCCGGTCGGTGCATCGGACCGGGCTCGAGCCTCAATCCGAAGCCCGGCCGTTGGGCCAGGCCGGGCCCGGGCCTGAGTTTTCTGAGATTTAAGCCGTGGCCAGGCCGGGCCTTCGGGCTTCGGACCAGGCTCGGGCCCGATTTTAGAGCCCAATGCACTAGGCCGGGCCGGGCTTGGGCCTAGTCCCGCGGGACCGGGTTTTTTCAAGCCTGGCCCGGCACAGCATTTGATCAAGTTTAATGATAAATAAGAAAGACTAGCAGCAGTGGAGAGGCTCATACCATCAGGTCGAGGGAGATATATAGTGAAGGGAGATATCAGAGGTGGAGGGTGGCCAATTGGCAGGAAGAGGCCAATGTGCTACGGGGTTGAGAGAGAAGGCGCCGATCTGAGGAAGGACTGGTTAAGTAAAAAAATTCATACTGGTATATTTTTAACATTTTAAGATATTGCAACGAACAACAACATGAGATGGATCCTCACCTTTTAATGGTACATTTTAAAATCAGCATGTTTGCTATATACGCATCTAACCAACCAAAAGAAAATACACGTAAAATAACGTTACAACACAACAAAAGTGCAACTCATAGCTCAACTCTTTACAACCCATACGCACGTCTACGCACGCACACGCTTGGATCATTCCGCAGAGCTTACCATAGCCTCATGAAAGGCGATCGCGTATTTAAACCTCATTGGTACGTAGCAGTGGCCCTTGATCTCCAGTGGCCCTACCCAAATCTAGTACACTGTTCTTCTCCCTCGACATGATCCACGCCATGAGTGGTTAAGCCCCCATCAAAAAACTTATCTATCTGCATTCTGCGACCAAAACAGCCTCCCAGCCGGACCCAACCTCCCCTGCACATGAACTGGACCTTAGTTGGCATGGAAAAAGGCAGTGCCGGTGGCGACGAGAAAAAATCATTACCTACAGCGCCCGGACACAACACAAGAGGCCAGGCCACACACCCAGTCACCCACACACGCAGATCCTCTCCTTTCTCCTTTCCCAGTGGCCACGGCGCTGCCACCGATGGCTGATGAGCGATCGGCGATCATTAATTCATTATTATGCTTGTATAGTTGTATGGTCTACTAGCCACGCAGACGCAGGGCATTAATATGGGTCAGGACTCAGGAGTCACCAGGCGATAGCAATGGCAATGGCATATAGTATATTAGTATAGCATATTACTTGGCTCGGTTTGATGAATCGATGGGTGAGGTCTCACCAAGAGGGAGCGCAGAAGTGATCTTGGAAGGGCGCGGCCGAGTGCGATGCGACGGCGTAGCCCGCCGGCGCGCCGACGTCCTGTTCCGTTAAGCGGTCTCCATCGCCTGCGTCTGGTGCTAGCTAGCTACTAATAAACTCTATGAAAAAAATGCGCAGGAGGAAAGATAGGAGTGCTGCTGCAGTGCAGTGCTACCATGACGCGACATACGTGAGTCAGCAGCTGAGTGGCTTAGCACTTTAGCTTTGTAATTTTTTTTAAGGACGAGGCATTCATTTGATTGCATAAAACGCTTCCTCCCTAGCTAGAACTACCATGAAAACCTTGGAAGCTACTGGATCTTCCTCTAATGCCGGCGCTAGAGCTGATAAGCATTCATAGCAAAAGCGGATCGGCGACCCTCACCACTGGCCAACTATTGGGTTGACGCAAAAACAGAACAAAAGCAAGCGTTTTCACAATGATGGAACACACCATCTCACCTCCCAAAGAGAAAGAAGCACCAAATCCGCTGCCATGAACCATCACTATTTTCCACAGTTACACCCGCTAGAAGTCTATGCAAGACCGGGCCATCGGGTGTTAGCCAAATGAGTCGGTCCGATCGAACCGAACCGGGCCAGTCTGTATTGTTCTCGAATCGGGTCGAACCGGTTCAGTGAAACGAACAGAATCTAGGTCGGCACCTCGGCCCGTTGGGCCCACTTGGTTCGGTTCGTATAGTAGCGGTCTGGTTCTGCCCGGTTCGGTTCGCTACAATTGTATATTTATTTAATCAATATATGTGTTTCTATATATATTTTATTTTATTTATAATGTATATTTGTGAAATATAATGGTTTTTCTTAATTTTTTTAATATTTTTTAATAAGATAACCGACAAACAAAAAACTAGGCCAGTCTGGTTCGGTTCACTGTGCGAACTGACCTGGGCTGAGACCCTAGCCGGTTAGCCCGATTCGTACAGTAACCGAACCAACTGGGCCCGAACCAAACTGAACCAGGCCGGCCCGTTGGCCAGGTTGAGGACCATCACTGCTCTCTTTCTCGTACTTGCGCTTTAACCTCCTTTCTTGGATGCAAGAATATTAAAAAAGTGGATGAGAACGCTGAGGTCTTGTACCACTCACACCACGGGCAAGGAGAAGCAGAAGCCATGAATGACTCACGTGCTACCGCTGGATCACCGGTGCCAAAGTGGCTCGCCGTCGGGAAGCGCTACCCTCTTTTTGCCCTCTTGGATCTACCTCCTATACTATCTATACCTACTGGTGCATACCTCTGGGCCTAGATAAAGCGACTTCAAATTTTTTAAAGAAACCAAAATGTTTGACTCAAACTTTAAAGATGTGGCTTTAAACTAGGACGAGCTCTGAGATGGCTAAAGATGGATCAAGGATATCGAGGTCATTTGGTTGTTCGCATATGGGTTGATCAAGCCAATGGGATGTGATGGGATGGTGTTTGGTTACACGAATGATGTATCTATGGATGAGCATGGCTCATGATTAATTTGGCTTTGAAAAAATGTGATTTTTTTTCGCACCCCATGGGCCTTGCTCGTGCGGGCTCAAATACATCTCATATATCCCTCATTTCTTACATCAACTTAGGCCCAGTTCTTTTCAGCTTAACGGCTTAACAGCTTAACAACTTATCTACGTTTTAAAAAGATATATGTTTTGAGTTTTTTGAGTCCGTTTTTTCGTTGTTTTGAAGGTGGGTCCTAACGTTTTAAAAACAGGTCAAACAAAATGGATCCGAATCTCGAGACTACCTCGAGAAGCGCTTGAAATTCAGTCATTTCAGCCGTTCAGCTGTTCAGCCGTTACAATCAGCTCAAAAGAACAGGGCCTTAGTTTAATCCAAGTATCCAAACAACTCCACAACTAGATAGCCTCATAGTCGTAGATGCAAGCAACAAACATTATCACTTGTATCCATTCGATCCGGTCAAGATCATTTTGAATGCAATATACGAACCATATTAAGGAGATGCGTATAATCAAACATGCTAGTGTGAGAGGGGTATTATTCTCTGCTCTTGCCTCGCGCGACGAACAAGATCACCCGCGGCTCGTAGGTCGGACAACTAAGGGTGCAAATCAGGCCCACGGGTTAGGTATGTGCCCAAACCGAATCTTAAATATACAATAGGGAGTTTCAGCTCCCTCTCAATGCCACGTCGTCCCGTTCATTCGCGGCCGTCCGATCGCGTGCGCCAGTCAGATCCGGCCGTTTATTAATTCATTACCTATGAAACAATTTTTTTTGTGTAGCTCTAAGCACGGTGGGCATCTTGGCCGGCTGGCTAGCTGAGCTAGCGCTCAACCAACAACCTGCGGTTCGATTCTTGCATGCGCCACGTTTTTTTTTTCTTCATTTTTTGCCCCCAGCCTCGGCGCGCCACAGGCGTGCGAGCATGGCTAGCAATTCTACAGGGCCAGCCTAGTTACTAACGGACGTCAACTCAAGTTGGCCCAAGATAAAATTTTAAAATAAAAAATAAATTGAATAAAAAATAAATTAAACATTATAACGAAATAGATACACAAATATGTAACTAACTTTGTAAGTATGCAGACCTATAGTAGTGAGCGAGACCAAGTCAATCTGATTTGACACTACATAAAGTTCTTTTTTATGAAGAGGATAAAAGACGACGGGGCTGTTTGGATTGATGCCTAACTCAGCCGCAACTAAGGTTAGTCAAGCCACAGCTCCTTAGGTAGGTGTTTGGATGCTTACTAAGCTTAGCTTCGCCACAGGATGTTAGGCGCAGTCAGATCGCTCGCCTGCAACTTTTCTCGCCAAATGTGTGGCGGTGAAAACGGTCGCCACACCCGCTAAGCAGCTAACCTGCGGCACCATTTGAGAGGAAACACGAGCGCAAAGGGGAGAAACGAAGGGCGGCGCCGCCAAGCTTCTCCGCCGCCGGCGCATCGAGGAAGGGAGGGAGGGCTCCGCCGCCGCCGCCGCCATCACATCGGGGATGGGCTGCACGGCCGGCGCCGGATAGGGGAAGGGAGGCACGGCCAGGGGCTTGTCCGCTGCAGGATAGGGGAAGGGCGGCGCCGCCAAGCTTCTCCGCCGCCGGCGCATCGAGAAGGGAGGGAGGGCTCCGCCGCCGCTGCCGCCATCAGATCGGGGATGGGCTGCACGGCCGGCGCCGGATAGGAGAAGGGAGGCACGGCCAGGGGCTTGTTCGCCGCCGGATAGGGGAAGGGCGGCCCGCCAAGCTTCTCCGCCGCCGGCGCATCGAGGAAGGGAGGGAGGGCTCCGCCGCCGCCGCCGCCATCACATCGGGCATGGGCTGCACGGCCGGCGTCGGATAGGGGAAGGGAGGGACGGCCAGGGGCTTCTCCGCCGCCGGATAGGGGAAGGGCGGCGCGGCCAAGGTCTTCTCCGTCGCCGGCGCATCGAGGAAGGGAGGGAGGGCTCCGCCGCCGCCGCCATCGGATCGGGGGTGGGCTGCACGGCGACCGCCGGATAGGGGAAGGGAGGCGGCCTCTGTCCTCCTCGCCCTCGGGTCAGTATAGGGCGGCGCGTGTGGGAGCTAATAGAAGGTATTTGTTCTTCTCCATGAGCATGTTCATGACGTATGTGTACCAAATGCATCTGTAATTTGCTCTATAATCTGAATGAAAGTTGTGTGTATAATGCAGGGAATCATCTAGTGAAAGAACATTAGATCATATCTGATTTTGATTATTGGATTTTCAGTAAATCCTCCTAGAAATTAGAGGTAACAAACCCTGAACTTGTTTACTTTGCATGTGTGCAAATTGCAACGATTATATTTGGTGGATCTGACTTATGGTCACATTGTGCATAGATGGGTGCAAAGAAAGTATTGCTTGCATATTATAATAGCTATTGCAATTATTTGAGGAGGAGGAGAGCGATTATTAGCATTGCAATCTGTGTAGCATTGTTCTGGTATAAACTTCAAATAATAAGGAAGAGGAGACAAGTCACTTATGGTCCAATGCTGGCTAGAGATGTGTGCAGGGCTGCACGGTTGAACCGTTTGTACAATGGCACTGAAGCTAATTGCATTAGTGAGTTGCGCATGCGGAAATTTGTTTTCCATAGGTTGTGCTCTCACCTTAGGAATCGTGGGCTGTTGGTGGACACCCTACATGTGACTGTTGAAGAACAAGTTGCAATGTTTATGCATGTTGTCGGTCACAAATGGACTAATAGATCAATTGGGTTTGAGTTTTACCGGTCCGGGGAGACAGTACATAGATACTTTCATGCAGTCCTAAATGCTTTATGTATCATGTCAAGTGACTTCATTGTCATGAGAACCACCGAGACACATGCGAAGATAACTACCAATAGCAGATTTTACCCATATTTTGAGGTAACATGACACCATGATATCTATGTTATTGATGATGTGTCCATATGTGAATGTAAGAGCTAACATATGTCTTGCCATTTTTCAAATATATTAATCCTAAAATTCTAGAAATTCCCATATTAATAAAAATAGTAGAAATTCTCATGTTAATCATATAAAAAGGAAAAAATTTACATCGTTGAATATGGATATTATTATGTAAATCTAGCTATTAACCTCTATAACAAGCTACTGAAGTTGATCTATATATTAGAGATAAACTCTATACCTAATCTGATATATTATCTATATCTTAACACAAATCTAGCCGCGCAAACGCACGGGTCACCTCGCTCGTTTGTGAAATAATAAGATAACCGACAAATAAAAAACTAGGCCGGCCCGGTTCGGTTCATTGTGCAAACCGAACCTGGGCCGAGACCCTGGCCAGTTGGCCCGGTTTGTACAGTAACCGAACCAATTGGGCCTGAACCAAACTGAACCAGACCGCCGGATCACCAGTGCCTCCGGATCCTCTGACATTGTGTGGTAATGTTACGGTGCTACAGTGCCGTAACATTCTTTTTGAACCACCGGATCAAAAAGGAGAGGCCAAGATTCAACAGGCACTGTACAAAAACACTGTAGCATACAAACACTGTAGCGAATCACTGTAGCATCTGTTTTTTTTCCCTATCCTGTGTCACTTCATCTGGTTCATTCGTTGAGCATCCGATGGATGAGATCATTGGAATGTGATGGTTACTGTAGCACCGTGACATTCCGGTTGGAATGTCAGGGGATCTGGATCCGTGCCAAAGTGGCTTGCCGTCGGGAAGCACTACCCTCTTTTTGCCCTCTTGGATCTACCTCCTATACTATCTATACCTACTAGTGCATACCCCTGGGCCTAGATAAAGCGACTTCAATTTTTTTAAGAAAGCAAAATGTTTGACTCAAACTTTAATGATGTGGCTTTAAACGAGGACGAGCTCTGAGATGGCTAAAGATAGATCAAGGATATCGAGGTCATTTGGTTGTTCGCATATGGGTTGATCAAGCCAATGGGATGTGATGGGATGGTCTTTGGTTACACGAATGATGTATCTATTGATGAGCGTGGCTCATGGTTAATTTGCCTTTGAAAAAATGTGATTTTTTTTTTCGCATCCCATGGGCCTTGCTCATGTGGGCTCAAATACATCTCATATATCCCTTATTTCTTACATCAACTTAGTTTAATCCAAGTATTCAAACAACTCTACAACTAGATAGCCTCGTAGATGCAAGCAACAAACATTATCACTTGTATCCATCCGGTCAAGATCATTTTGAATGCAATATACGAACCATGTTAACGAGATGCGTATAATCAAACATGCTAGTGTGAGTGGGGTATTATTCTCTGCTCTTGCATCGCGTGACGAGTAAGATCACCCGCGGCTGGTAGGTCGGACAACTAGAGGATTTGAAGAATTAGGTTTTTTTTCTTTTTTTCTCGGGTAATAAATGAAAAGTTCTACGATTCAAGCGAAGAGACCCATTTTTCCCAAAGATTAGATTCATAATTTAAGAAAGGAAGGCTGTCTCCAACAGGCTCCCCTAAAGCACTCTCTACCCAAAATAGGGGACGAATTCTTCTCCTATATGCTTCAACAGCATTTCCTATTTCGTTCCCTAAAATAGAGGATTTCTCTCAATTCCCTTAGGCTGTCTCCAACAGCCTCCCCTAAAGCACCCTCTACCTCAAAATAGGGAATGGATTCTTCCTCTATGTGTTCCAACATCATTTCCTATTTCGTTCCCTAAAATAGAGTTTTTCTCTCCAGTCCCTTAGGCTGTCTCCAACAGGCTCCCCTAAAGCACCCTCTACCCTAAAATAGGGGATGGATTCTTCCCCTATGTGCTCCAACAGCATTCCCTATTCCGTTCCATAAAATAGAGTTTTTCTCTCCATCCCCTTATATATAGGGGTTCTCTCTCCTCCCCCTATACAATTCTCCATATAGGGAACACTGTTGGAGATGGAAGAAATATAGGGAGAGATTTTGTTTAAAAGGAACCTATATATGAGGCTATAGGGGATCAAATTTAGGGATTCCTGTTGGAGACAGCCTTATATGTAGGGGTTCTCTTTCTTTCCCCTATACAATTCTTCATATAGAGAACGCTGTTGGAGATGGGAGAAATATAGGAAGAGATTTTTTTAAGGGAGCCTGTAAATGAGGCTATAGGGGATCAAATTTAGAGATTGCTGTTGGAGATAGCCTTATATATAAGGGTTCTCTCTCCTCCCCCTATACAATTCTTCATATAGGGGACGCTGTTGGAGATGGAAGAAATATAGGGAGAAATTTTTTTAAAGGGAGCCTGTATATGTTGCTATAGGGGATCAAATTTAGGGATTCCTGTTAGAGAGAGCCTAAGGGTGCAAATCAGGCCCACGGGTAAGGTATGTGCCCAAACCGAATTATTCTACAGGGCCAGCCTAGTTATTAACGGACGTCAACTCAGTTGGCCCAAGATAAAATTTAAAAATAAAAAATAAATTGAATAAAAAACAAATTAAACATCATAATGAAATAGATACACAAATATTATTTGTAACTAACTTTGTGAGTGTGCTACAGAGTGTGCTACAGGCCTACGGTAGTGAGCGAGACCAAGTCAACCTAATTCGACACTACATAAAGTTCCTTTTTAAGAAGAGGACAAAAGACGACACCTTTATAGCAAGATCCATGACCAATAGCCATATCAACGACAAAAAGTTTATAGAACCTACCTAAGAAACTATGCGTCTAGTTTTACTTCGATTGCCGTCATTATTGAATCCAAAGATCGTCGCCATCTGCATCGCTGCTAGTTTCATCTCCTCTAGCCACATCCACACAGTGAGATGGAATTGAATATCGTTATCAACGATAGGCTTGAAAGTTTGTATGTCTGTCATGGCCGCAATCGATAAAGATGAATCCAAGCATGCGCTACCGAAAACCGTCATCGCTATCGTCGAGACAACTAGCATAGTAGCATGTGAGGCTGCCAAAGTGCATCACATATCTTTCCCCTTTCTTCGACTTCTTCACCTTGAATAATCCTCTGACGAAAGATTCAAAACGTGTGCCGGCGCCGCTCAGAGTAGATCCCGCGTTGAGGCTCTTCCCCTTTCTTATCCATGCAACCAATGATCTTTTATTGGCTAATGGTAAGACCATGCAACCAATGATCTTTAATTGGCTAATGGTAAGACCATAAACGGCTAAATTCGGACAACCCAACGATGAACACAAACTAGCACGAAGACTTAAACTAACAAAGCAAAATCAAATAATAAAACTATTTCTGCTGCAAATCCAACGTCGTCTCCTCCCGCCGAATGCTCGGTGGTCGTCGGTGAATAGAAAGCCAGCAGCTAACCATGATATACTGTCTCCGGGAAGCACACGGCTCGGAGCCCAGCGGCAATTTTGTAAACCATGTCATCTGCTGCGGCACTCGAAGTCAGTGGTGGTGGTGGTGGGTCTAGAAGTCCACGCCTATCTTTGTCCAAGAATAGTCGTAAGTTGTTAAGTTTCTTGTCGGAAGTTGGGTTTGACGACGTTTTCTTTTTTGTCGGGAGCGAAATTGGACAACAACAAAGCTACTACTCGGGTGAGGCATCTATGATTGTGGATCTGCTTACTTAATGATAGATTTGTCGAGGTGTTTTGGTTTTCGTTAAGATTGGTTATAAGAATAAGAGGCATTGGCAGTGGCCTTGGGCGTTGTTTGCGATGCCGGTTGTTTTGAAGCAATGGTTGGAGGATGTGTTCAGAAGTTACAGCTTGAGGAGTTCATGTGCTAGCGTGCTTATTTTGTGTAACGGTGGTCTTCGATGAAGTTTCCTCAATTTATTATATGACAAATAATTTTTCATGAATCTTTTTTACTGTTAAGACATTGATGTTGATCTTTCTAATCCATTCTTTTGTCGAGTTCAACGAAAGAGAAAGCTGGTTCGAGCGACCACGTCGTGGACAGTTGCGGCTAGACAACGAGTTGTTTTAATTCTTTTTTGGTTTTGCATTTAGACTCTCTAGAAATATGTATGTAATATTTTATTGCTGGCCAGTGTGATTTCCAAGAGAAAAAAGGCACGATGATGAAAATATGTCGTGTTGTATTAAAAAAAAAAGAGCTTGAGCTGCATCAGGTGGGCCGTGGGCGGGCCTCGGCTGGCCTGACCCAGGAATCCAAAAACGCTGATAGTAACCCAGGCCGGCCCAGCAGGCAAGATCTTTGACACCGGGACCAGGACACGCACGCGTAATCTCTCGTTGCCTGCCACCCCAACTCCCCACGCGATCGGTCGTTTCGCCCCTTCGCTGCTCTGGTCTGCTCCCCTTTGCGGCCTCGCTCCGACCACGGCAAGTCGGCATCGAGCCGCCGCTCCCCTCCGGCGATCGCTGCCCCGCCCAGACCCAGTGCCAAGGCGCCGTCTCCACTCTGGTTCTCTCTCACTCCCTCCATCCTCTTTTTGGTTTGTCCTCCTATTATGTGAACTCGGATTTGATCCAAATCCGACCGAGTAGAATTTCCCCCCCAAAATTTCTATATGGCAAACGCTTCAAAAACATCGGGGGGTATTTTTAAGATTTTATGTGAATTTTCCCAAATTTTGATTTTAAACCCTAAATCGTTGTTGGATAATGCTTGGACATCCACAGGAGCCCGGGCGGTGGATCCGCCACTGCTGTCTTGTTGAAATAACGATCTCGTTCGTCGAATGTGCAAGTTTGCACGAAACTCGTTCAGTTTCACTCTTGCATACCACTGTAGTGGCAACTTAGCATACAGTCGAGTGTATCTTTTGTATGTAGAAGCCTAAGAGGATAAGAGACCCAACCCACCTAGCAGTTCAAGCTTACAGTACTGGCTTATTATCTTCCGGTTACCTCTATTCTGGACTATCATATGGGCACTCTTAGTTAATCTGTGTTTATTTTGTGGTTCTTAACACTATTTGTTCGACAATTGTCAGTTCACCTGCACTGTGGACTTATCATATGGGCACCCTTTAGTATGCCCTGTTAATCTACATGCTGTGGACTGTAGCGTCATTCATATATGGGAAAATGAATCCATGATATAGGCCCTCTTCGATTCGCGGTTTGGTTTGGTTGCCAAAAGATGGAAAGGCTAAAAAACTATTAATAGATTTGTTTGTGATCTTTGAGAACAAGAAAAACCCCACAAAGCCCCGAAAAAATCATTACAAAATGTTACACTGAATAGTTTGTACAAAAAAAGAGAGAAAATTTTGGCCCAACCAAACCAAACCAAACTGCGAATCAAAGAGGACCATAGTTCTTGCAGTTGCACTTGCCAGTCTATTTGATCTGTTTATCTCATATTCATTTAAATTGGCTTCATTTGTGGTGACAGGATTATTATAAAGTTCTCGAGGTTGATTATGATGCATCTGATGATGCCATCAAATTGAGTTATAGAAGATTAGCTTTGGTAAGCTGCTGCCCAACTTCTTTCCACAGATTGACACTAACATTTTCTAAGCAAAGAAGTACATGTCGACTCACTGTAACCAACGTTTCATCGTTTTTTCCAGAAGTGGCATCCAGACAAACATCAGGGTGATAATGATGTCACAGCTAAATTTCAGGAGATTAATGAAGCTTACAAGGGTATTGTTCCATTTCATATTATTCAGACACACTTAATCTTTTTACCCCTGTGTAGTCTCTAGTTATCTGGATGGATGACATTTAAGACCTATATACAGTTATGAATATGTAATTTTGCTAATTCACAATTTTACTCTTTTTTTTAGTTTTAAGTGATCCAACTAAGCGACTTGAATATGACTTATCTGGCTGCTATGAGATCAACCAATATACTTTGCGTGTAAGGTTTTCTTCTTCTTTAACTAAACACAACAATCTTAATATGATTTCTATTGAAGTTTCTGTCTTTTCCTTTATTTTAGGAGTACCTTACAAGATTTAAGGGTATGATACTTACCTGCAATGGCCTTGGCATAGACCATTCTTTGAAATGGTAAAGGCAGTTCTGTTCAACTGAGATACCTAATCTGCTTCTGCATATATTAGATTTTATGCCTTAATTACTATTAGTGGGATACACACACTCTTTCTGTTCATACCTGTGTTAATTTTGTTTATGTATGATTGTCAGGGCACGACATTGGAGGGAATTGGAGCCCCATTGATCAACAGGTACAACTTTTTCAGTACCATCTCTTGTGCTGATAGGATCTCTCTCTGTTCTTTGTAGCACCACAGTGGATTCCGTGATATATCCTCTCGGTTCTACCACAAGAGATCTGCTCAATCTCCAGCTGTAATTCTTTGTAATTGACCTTCTGACTTGTCACAAATACGAAAATGGTGTCATTCTCGGCTTGAACTATGGCTAGAAAGAAGTAATGGAAGGGATTCTTTCAACTTAAGGAACCCCCATGTTATGTAATTAAGCATCTGTACCAAAACATACAGAAACAGACTTCTTGTGCTATCACAAAAAATGAGAAGAAAACATACACGGAGCAATGTCCATGTTTAACCCAATATATGATCTGGGCATACTAAAGTTGTGTTACAATTGCAAAATATCTATTAAATGTGTGCTATTCAGTAATGAAGGTATTTGTAGCTGTGCTATCCAGCATTCCAGTGTGCATGTTTTGATAATCATTTGATCGGAAATGATATTGGTAATCACCTAGTTGCAAGTTCATAGGATCTCAAATGGCAGCTTTGGTCTGGTGCTGTTTATCTTACCATGTCGTGCCGCACATTTGTCAATACGGATTGACCAGAGCTCGTGATTTTGGACCAGAGTTGGAGCGTATGTTCTGATTTTAGACCTGTGTTGCTTACCCTGTAGCTGTACTTACCATGAGCTTGGAAGTAGGTGACTGAAAAAAGAGAGCTAATTCTCATCGAAAAATGAATAATCAAAAATGAAAAGGAGAGTACCATTCTCGCATGTGGCAAAGCCGAGCCAATAACTTAGAATGTTTTCTCCACTGTGCCGACGCATTGAAATCCTGCACTAATAACTTTCTGCTTTGATCTGTAAAGTTTGTTTCCGTGTAAAGCTGATTATTACTACGCCGTGCCAGCCTTTTGTCGCCCAGTTGAAACAATCGCACATGACACTGGTGTGTGCTATGCTCACTTGCTCAGCTTGTAGTACTAGGTACTTTTACTACTACGAAATGGTTCCTCGGTTCCTCTCTGTTCCATATAGGCTGTAGCTATGGCCACGAGGCAAACATTATACATTGATCGCTGAGGCTAGTGGACGATGGTACCCCTTCCATGCGTGGCCCATGGCTTTGTTTGTAGGGACTGGATATCGAGTGAAAATGGACGGCCGATAGGATCGGACGGCGCCGTGGGCTCTCGCCGTACTGCAGACTTGATGAGCAAGGCAATATCATGTCAGAATGAATTGTCCTAGCTCCTTTTCTTTTTGAGACAAATCGTCCTCTCTCCTCTCCTACCCCTTCCCTTCTCTTGCAAAAACCACTCCGTCAACCGTGAATCGGTTTTTTTCACCCGTTTACCATGCGGTTTATAGTGAAAACCGTGGTCAACCGCGAAATCATCTAGTGGTTTTTATTAGGGTCGGTGTGTGTTGTCCATCTTGCACGTAAGCCTGGGGCTAGGACGAGGTAAGTACAGTAATCAAGATGAAACGTGCAATGCAATGCGTGGACAAAAGCTGCATTGGTCCATCGTGCTTTCCAGGACCAGGCAGGGCTGCGCCTGTGTGCACTGTGCAGTCAGTGGTCACTCTACGCATCGACCCAACCGTGGGCACCTAAACGGCTAGACCTAACGCCATTCCAACGGAGCCTAACTAGAACGGGTTAGACATTACAGTAGTATTTATCCTTTGTTTACGTCGCTGGCATTTGAGGACAATCTTTCGCAGGTCCAGTGGACCGTTTTCAGAAAAAAAAGAAGAAGTTAAGAGTACGTTTAAAAGGACTAATTATAATATGCACGTTGAATCTCGAGTTTATTTTAAACCTTTCTCCTGGAAATGGTTTGCTTCATTGATGTTTTACAAGAGAAAATTAGTTGCATATCTCTAAAAAAAACCTAGTTTTGCTTTTGTGCCACTCCATGTATTGACATGACAGTGATACATGCGGTGGTATATAACAGTCATGCCTTACACAGGGGCTTAACCCAATTACCCATTTTTAACAGCTTTGAGATATAGATTCATAATTTTTTTAAAAATAACTTAAGTATTTAACTTTTCAATTCAACCAGATATAAGCTTTTAAGTCCGAGCCAAACCACCCCTGAACAGCATCGCCTTTGGCAATTGCGGTGGCGCGCATTTGCCCGCTCCCGCGCGCCGCTGGTCGTGACCTCGGCGTCGCGCACGGCCGCGGACGACGACGACGCGGCGCCTACCGCCTACCGCCCGCTCGGATCCCAGCGGCGCGACGTGACCGGCGTGTCGTCGTTCCACTATTCTAGAGGGTTCCAGTTTCTCGGACGCTTGCCAGCTCTGGGCTCTGGGCAACGTCCGTCGTCTCGATCGCAGGCACTGATTGCTGAACAGCTCAGGGTAAAGGCCGAGCTGCTCATCGATGATTGAACGGCATCAGCGCGAACAGTGAGGTCGACTTGGACGGGAATGTGAAGCATCAGCTCGTCGAACCAGTAGGGTGTGCAAGAACCGTGAGAGCGAGAGCGAGATGCTGACTTTGAGCCAAAGAAAAGTAGAAGAGCAAAGAGGGGGGAAAAAAATCCTGGAGCAGTGGTGACTGCTCAGTAGTGCTGCTGCTGCGGCTGCCTCTGCTGTGGAGGCAGCAAGGCGCAGCGGCGAGCGACAGGACGTAGGCCGCCCCCGGCTGCGTTTGGGCCCACCCGTCGGCGACCGAACAGCGCCACCTAGTATCTGCCCGCAGCAGCAGGGCACGCTAGGCTGGTACGCACGCACGACTGCACGAGGCCACGACACAAACATGAATCATGAATGAACGAGGTGATGAACCCAGAAGGCCAGAACCCTACGCTAATAATGCTACTTTTCCTTTCGAGCTAATTTTAATCAATCCTGGCAGTACCGCAACTACTACACACGCACAGTACACTGCACCGTGCTGCGCTCGCTGCCAAGCCAGGCGTAGGTCCATCTGTCAGGCACGCATGGGGCTCTACTGTTCTCTGCAAGCGCGAACTGCGGGTTTGGTCGAGCTCGAAAAGAAGCTTAATAGATCAAATCGGCGAGCTAAAAATGCCCAATTTGATGGTACAAGGTACAAAGAGAGTAGACACACTACAAATTAAGGGAAGGCATGGAGATTGGAGAGAAGAGAACATCACCACTTCCCACTTTCCCCGTTCCCAGTTCCCACCCACTGGTGTATGCACACATTACGCCCAAATCAGAGGCTTTGGGGTCTGATCTAATTTATAATCAACATAAGATTAGCACGCGAGCCAATAAGGGAAAAGGAGAAAGAAAAAGGAAGGGAAAGAGGATCACTCCACTAATCCCCTGTCTAGTTAATTAATTAATCACCGTCGTCTAAAGCACCTCACCGGCGCCAACTAATCGCTTTCCGGCGACGTCGAGGTAGGTGGGCACAGCGCATCACCCCCGCTCCGGCATGCTCGCCGACGATCTCCGGTGCCGGAACGCCTTCAGCGGGCTCGGGAAGTGCCACCCCCACCGCGCCTTCGCGGCCACCGCCTTCGCCTCCACGGCCGTCGCGGACACCGAGCTCGACCGCGCAAGCCCCAGCGCCTCCTCCTCGTCCTCCTCCTCCGCGCAGCCGCCCTCCCCCCGCGCCGCGGTCTTCCAGAACGGCGGCCAGCCCCAGACCCTCGCCTTCCGCCTCCCGGCGCCAGCGGCCACCGCGGCGGAGGACGACGCGGCGACGGACCGCGACCGCGCCATGCGGTGCTCCCGCTCGATGAGGCTGTGCACCCGGCCGACCGTGTCGCCGGAGGCGGAGGCCGAGGAGGAGGATGAAGGGGAGGCGCACGTGCAGGGGCAGGGCCGCACGTGCGCGCAGTTGGGGCAGAGCCGGAGGAGCCGGTCGCGGAGGCAGTGCGGGCACACCCCGCCACCGGATCTCGCCGCCGGGTGCTTCCGGCACAGCCACTCGTCGCCGCCGCCGCCGACGGCTACGGCTACGGCTACGGCGACCGCGGCCTTCCCCGCCTTCATCTCTCCGCTGCTCCGTGCGGTTGCTCTGCCTCTCTTCTTCCTCCTCTGGCTCTATGTCGCGTCTCCGAGAACGAGCGTTAACGGAAGACACAGCGTCGCTGCAGAAATGGAGTCTATAAAACTGGGCCACCTCGGCTTAACGGCGAGTGGTTTCGTGGCTAAAGTGCAGAAAGAAGGCGCAGGGTTTGTGGTTATTTACGAGAGTGCCATTGGTGGAGCTGGACTGTAGTTGCGTGGGGATCTTCTGCGGTTGAGACCCAACCGCTGAAAGCGTACAAGAATTGTCCAGATACAGCTCACCCTCAACCGCTGGGGCGATTGCCGCGTTGCACCCTCTTGTTTGGGAGTGAGGATTAAAAATATCCCACCTATAGTTTATAGATTTTTTTTTTCCAAAGAAGACACATTTTTATGGTCATTTTGCAAGCGTTTTAGATATAGGCTCTGTTTCTTTCAGCTTATAATCAGATTATAAGCTGCAGCTCAAAATTTATCATTTTTGTACAGGTTATATTTTAAAATAGTTTGTAGCTATTTTTTTGAAACTTTGTACAATTTGTGTGAAAGATCTCAAAAATATTTTTTTCCATAGCTTTTCGGCCCTTTAAATTTTCTACCAAACATCCTAACCTTTTCAGATTATAATCTTTCAGCCAAAAGAAACACAGCCATAGGCTATATTTCTTTGCGCCGGCTCGCCGCGTTTACGCATTCCCGCGCGTTTAGCTGCTGGGCACAGCTTCAGTTCATTTAAACGCGTGGGTACTGTAGCAACGCGCGGGAACGTGAACGCTCACCGCAGCTCACCGCGCAAAGAAACATGACCATAGTAACAAGAAGAGAGAAATCATTCCAAAACATGATCAAAACACTTAGTTCAAAAATTTGCCGTTAGATTCTTGTAAAGATGATGTCATCGAGGCATTTGTAAAATCCAAAGTCAAGGAGAAGGTATCAGGGCGTCAGGCTTCGAGTTGCGAGAGAGAAGGCCAACGTCAGTGCAGCTCCATTTGATGACAGGGGCGCTGGAAAGAAAATTGGTGAGGGAGAAGAGAATAGCGCGGCAGCGAGCTCCAATGTATTGGGAAGTTGCCTGGCGCTGGTAACGGCTCAAGGCGTGGGGAAGAATACACGAGAGGCATAGGAGGATTGCACGACGGCGGCTCCACGATGTGGGGAATGAAATTAAAGTATCAAATGAGGACGATGTATCAATGAGATCGGATGTGCTAGGAAGGAGATCAATGAGGCAAAGGAGGAACAAAACCAAGGTGAGATGAAGTATGAGCTATCAAGGACTCATGACTTGTTGTGGCTAGTCTATGATCCATGTTGGCCAGATGCCTTGGTCAGTAGGGACGTCTCACGTGCAATGCATGCAATTATTATTGCATGGTTTCAAATAGACAAAAAAAACCAACCATATCTTTTTTTTGGAATTATTCCCTAAGTGGACTAACAAAGTTGTTATTGAGTCCTAATATGCTACATCATAGAGTTCCATATTTTAACAACTTTTTATAATATATTAGGTCTACTTGTGTGACTCATATAAAATTAGAAAAAATGAAATGCAAGATAAATGGACGGTTCCAATCCTCCCTCTACCTTCATGTATCTATCTAGGTTTCAAATCAGTAAGTAGATGGTTATTAGTTTTGACAAGATTGGATGACCGCAAGAGTGAGCGATTGATTAACTTCATCGGTGACAAGTGTTGTAGCTCCATTCAGTCCATTGGCATCTCAAATATGACCCTTATATGATCAACTTAGAGCTCTAGTTCGACCATCTGATGGGAAGGCAAGGAGCATAGGTCAAAGGCATCAAGCTCAAATCAACGAAGCAAGTTCAAGTTTGCTTGATAAACGCTCCTTCTTTCTCTAGTGACCCAAATTGTCTCCGTCTCCCCAATGGCGACGATAGCGAGCAATCAGCGGAAAGGTGGAGCCCAAGCTACTGGCGATGGTCAATGGTAAGAGGAGATCAAATTTGACAAGGGCCAACTCATCTCTAATGTGAGCATCAACTATGACACTCATTCTTTAATCATGAGGAACTTGATCTCGTTTGAAATTAAGGTATTGACCAGAAAATCTTGTAGCATAACTGGGGTTTTAGGGCCTGTTTGGTTCTATGCCTAAATGCGCCACGCCTCAGGTTAGCCGTGCCACAGTTCATTAGGCATGCGTTTGGTACTCTACTAATGTTAGGTAAGCCGCACCTCCTTAGGCGCGCAGCAGTTCACTCGCCATCAACGTTTTCGCCAAATGTGTGGCGCTCAAAATCGCCGCCACAGGCGCCTAAGCGACTAATCCATCCCGTGCTTCTCCTCTAATCCTCATTTTCACACTTCCCATGTTCCATGGCTTTTGGGATTTGCCGGTCGACGGAGTGATGACGGAGAGGTCCAACCGGTTGGGGTAAGGGGCGGCGAGCTGATGGGCTGGAAAGGGACGCGAGCTGTAGGCTGGCGGAACAGCGACGATGATGCGAGACCTGCTCGCATGTGTGCAGATCGGGGACAACGACGCGGGGGCTGCTTCTGAGTTGCAGGCTGTAGCACGGGAGTGCACTAGCAAGGAGATGGCCAATCGATCTACTCAACCCAAAGGCCAAAGGCAAGCTCTGTAATCCCTATCGATTTCCTTGACCCATGGATGCTCCAATGATGTGTCTGCTTGCTGCATATACTTGCTACTTTTTCTACGGGGAAGATGATTTTGTTGTCCGCAAATCCTTGATTGCTTAATGCAAGATGCAATGCTCAATGAATGATTGATGCCTTACACATGTTTGATGAAATGCCTTAGTCAATTTTTTCTATAAGCAACCAAACGCCGGTTCCAAATTTTTGCCTTGCCTAATGTTAGCTGTGGCTAGGAACCAAACAACAGCTAATCATAGTCGAGTTAGTCATGCCACATGTGTGGCAGACTGCTAAAGTTAGGCTAGGCAAATTTAGTCATGAACCAAACAGGCCCTTAGTCCTTTGCTATCCTTCCGACTCCAAAGTTCTTATTTTTCCCATGTTTTATGTACTCTTAACAATTTTCATTTTCATTGTGATTCATACAAAACAAGCCCACCTTTAACTAGTTGACTGGGGGGTGTATGTTAACAAAATCTGTAAAATTATACTCTGATAATTATAATAAATATGATTTTTTGTTCTACCTAGTTTAAATATATTGAGCAAGTATCTATGCTGAAGCAAGTATAAGTTTACCTCTTTCTTTTTTTTTGGTCAGTACAGACAGATCTCAGAACAGTCCAGATGGCAGGATATTTGCACGCTGTGGAGCAACCAATCTCATCGGTTGCAGAGGATCCCCGTGCGGGTTCGAAAGATAAGGCTGCCCGCACACGTGCGGGGCGGGAATGAGGCGCGTTGCGGTCAGTTGCGTGGGACCCGCATGTCGGTTTTGGTGAAGCGACCGAGACGGATGTTCCTTTCGCTCCCCGTTTATTTGTTTGCTTTTATTTATGCTGACCGTGTCTCACCGTGTGCATGCATCCACACTGCACTGCACCGAAGAGTGGCACAATAATAGCAACGCACTGGTCGCAGACTCGCAGGCATCGGCAAAGATCTAACTTCGAAAAAAAATATCGACCGAAGCATTCCGTCCAGTATGAAAAAAAGATCGGTAAAATGGATCCAAGTTCAAATTTAAAATACAAAATACTACTAAAAGATTTTAAAAATAGTACTCATGTGTTTGATATGATTTTTTTTTCAAGAAAGCCAAAATCCACGTACTTTTTCTATCTTAACCGCTCCACAAATAGGCTATTCATCGAACACCTTGTTGGTGCCTATCTCACACGTCCAAACAGTTCTCGCATAAACCAATCAAAACCTTCCTCGGAAACATGCCGGCTCAATGGAATTTTTTGAATATATTTTCCGTTCTCTAATGGCTTTTTGATCGAATTTTATGAAAAACAATCACTGCAGACACAACAAACTTCAATAGTGAAAGAGATGTGAAATTGTGATCGTGGAAAGTATACATCCATCACGAGAGTATGTGCAACAAAGATGTTATTAGACAGCCGACAAAATAATGTCAGCACGATATCATCATTATAACTTGAAAAAAAATAACTGCTAAAACTTACAAAGCATGCTGCCAAACCTTACAAGACCTATTGTTAAAACTTGATAATAGGAGAAGGTTCATGAGTATAAATCTAAGTTTCAGCAGGCAAAAACCCAATTTTCAACCGGCAAAAATGCAAGTTTCAACAACAAAACCCCAAGTTTTCTAGGCAAAAATCCAGATTTTAGTAGGCAAAACGTTGTTAGAGTTATCGCAGGAACATGGGAAAACTCCTGTTAAAATTTGGAAAATAACCACTAAAACTTGACAATATAATAGTTTGACAAGTACAATATCCAAGTTTTAGAGGGCCAAACACACATGTGCGTACCCGAGGTTCCATTAGAAAAAAGATGATGCACCACCTCCTTGCCCTCTTATTCCATAGATCTGACGAGACTCTATGTCGTGCTCACGGAAAAGAGAGGTAGAAAGAGAAGATGATAAAATAAAGAGAAAAATAGAGTTGGAATAAGAGTGTGTATTGGAAAGGGAGATGGACTAGCGGCGATGCCGATGAGCGCCGACGCCAGCAACCAGCCAGTGTAACTGCTGCTTTGTTGTGAGAAAGAGAAACAAAGCTACAAGCATAGCAGCAACAAGAAGCTTACTTTAGATGTGAAACCTGAAAATGAAGTCCATCCAAGAAAAATCATCACATTCGTCGCTAAGTATGCACGCTCAAGTGGACGCTCACATGTTGGTGTGGCCGCACGCAATCCCGTCTGATGGTGCTCGCTGTAGGTGTGGGATCCTGTGGGTCGTAGCCCAGGGGCTGCACAACGGCTTGTTTGATTGATTGGACGACCTACATGAAGAGTTTTCAAAATAGTTTATAGGAGCAAGGTTGTCCTAAGTGCTAGGTAGACATGGAGGGATGCGCCTAGCTACGTAGGAGACTAATTAGATTTGCATATAAACAAATATTTTGGCTTTAATATACGAGTATTTTAACCTATGTACTAATTTTTGTTATTAAAAGTCTCTATTGTTGATGGTAGCTAGCGTTACTAACTTTTTAATCTCCACCATTTAATCTATCCAATGGTTCTTATATCGTACAACACTTTCTACCTATTTGGACTTGTTTTTATTTTGGTGTAATATATTTAGTAAGTAAGTTATCATAGATCAGTTTTACCACATTATCATATTTATGTAGCTTTTTTATTTTAATGCATAGTATTGTTAGAAACTTCCATTAGATTAACATATATCAAATTAGAGGATGCAAAAAAATGACGATGTCGTTGGTTTAATATTACAAACGTACCGTGTAAGAGAGATCACGAGCATATAACATGTCGTTGGTTTAATATTGCAAAAACTAAAAAAATCTATACAACCAAACTATCTATAAAGATAGAGAAATAAGTAACATATTCTCCTACTTATCTTTAAAGAATATTTGTCACTGACACTAACTCTCGACACATCGTAGCCAATGTTTTGACAACTAGGAATGAAATCATTTTAAAACTTATTATGTAAAAACATAATAAGGGATAGTGTCTCGTTGCTCAAACGGAACAGTAGCACACCAAAAATGCCATCTTCACCTCTATCTCTCTCCTCCTTATGTCATCTTCGTAGTCGTCTCTCGTCAAAGTAGGGTTAGGGCTCAAGGTACACTCTTCTTACAGCTTTAAAGAGAGACCGAGAAAACGGTGACATGATGATGGAAAGCTGGAAGTGGTGACATGATGGTGGAAGGTTGGATATGGTGGCATGACAATGCAAGGTTAGATTTGGTGGAGAAGTAGGCGCGTTATGCTAGGGAGCCAGGGGGAAGAAAGGAGAGTGATGGGTGATGTTGGTAACCGAAATTTAGGGTAGATGAATTGGCATGGTAGCAAGCGGATGGGGGATGAGCAGCAAGGGCAATGTTAGATGCTCATGAAACCCGTTAGAGAGGAAAGAGAAGTGAGATGAGGAGGGCGAGGGTAGAGCTGTTGCGTGCAGGGAAGAAGATGTGAGACAAACGTTCGTGAGACAGGAAGAAGTGAGGCAAAAAGAGAGGAGGCGACACTGTTCTCTCGTTGCATCGATACAAAAAGAGAGGAGGCGACACTGACTAGGACGGCGAAAGCGTTAAAGAAATGGAGTAAAAAAATAATCGGCCCGATTAGGCTCCAACTAGCGGTTGCGACTGAGGTCATTCTTAGATTGGACATTGCGATGGAGCACAGACAGCTATCTCAATCCGAGTTAGAGTTGCACAAGGCGTTGACACTTAGAATTCTAGGACTCTCGGCAGTGGAAAGGATGAGGGCGAGGCAGCAGACAAGGGTAAAATTCATTAAATAAGGAGATGCTAACACTAAGTTTTTTCATGCAAGCGTCGCCACGATGCGGGCTCGGAATAGGATTTCGCAGTTACACACCGACCGGGGAGTGTTGTCGGCTGCTGAAGACATCGATGACACCTTCTTCGCGCACTTCGTCGACCTTCTTGGTCGGAGGATGGAGAGATCGTTTACTCTTAATTGGGACTTGTTGCAGCTTCCAAGTTGTGACATGCAGGACATGGAGTCGCCTTTCCTCGAAGACGAGATTCATGATATTATTAGGGACCTCCCCTCGGAGAAGGCTCCAGGGCCCGACGGTTTCATTGGCCTTTTTTATAAATCCTGTTGGAATATCATTAAGGGCGATCTGATTGCGGCGTTATAGGACCTATGGCAGGGTAGAACGGAGGGTTTCACCCAATTGAATACCGCCCATATTGTGCTATTGCCGAAGGGACAGTGTGAACCGACCGTCGCAGCTTTTAGACCGATAAGCTTAATTCATAGCGTCGGTAAGCTGTTCTCAAAACTGCTCGCCAACAGATTATCCAGGCACCTAGAAAAATTAATCTCCCCAAACCAGAGTGCTTTCATCAAAGGAAGGTCCATCCAGGACAATTTTCTCTGGGTCAGGTCGACTGTCCAAAGCTTGCACAGGAAAAAGGTACCGTCCCTACTAATGAAGTGTCGGGGATAAGAATATGGCCCATTGCCAACCAAAGTTGATGAAGCCACGATTCATTCAATTGGTAAATGGTGGGATGAGCTCCGTGGAAGCAAGATGGACAGACAGAGGGAAGATGGCATCATAATTTCCATATGTTGGAATCTATGGAAAGAGAGGAATGCTCGTATTTTCCGTCATGAAGACTGTTGGCCGGATGACGTGAGACGAAAGATCACTACAAATTTGTTGGTTGTCTAGCCTAGGCTAGGGTGTCGGGTGGGTGCTGGGGTGTGGCTCGGTTTTCTTCCAGCTAAGTTGTGTGATTATGGTTGTACACATTCTTTTCCTACTAATGAATTTAGGCTTCTCGCCTTTCTTAAAAAAAAAAAAATTGCTGTACAAACATTGTACTTGTACGTACCTTAAACGTAAGTTGTACCGAGTATTTACTGAGGTATTGACAATCGCAGCGTAGAGCGCCGTCCAAATGGTCGCACGTGTGGTCGACAGTTCTTCACCTGTGAGTGCAGGGCGTCACCTACTCGATCGGTACTCACGTATACTCGATCTGAAGCAATCTCGTCTCTGATTCGGGCATCAGGCGGAAGTCCAAATGGTGATGCACTTGGGCGCGACTAATTTCCAAATTCTTTTACTGCTCAGTGTTAATTCAGATTGCCGAGTGAGTAATCGCTACGACTACGTACGACTGTGCGAGCTAGCTAGCATGCATTCAGCCATGATCGTAACGTGCATGCAGGGGTGGAAACGGCTTGAATACGGACGAGCACTGTCGGTTCCATATTCTGACCCATAATATTTTTATATAAACCCGAATAGAAATAAGCTAAATATAGATTTGAATCCAGAATATAAATACATGACAAATATAAATCGGTTTCGGCTCGGGTTTACGATTGAATATTTCACATACATAAAAAATAGCACATGACATAACTATTTACTATTATAGCAATACTCCCAATTAAGCTTCTATGTTTAATACAACAGTTAGCAATAAAAAATAGCATATGACATAACTATTTACTATTATAGCAATACTTCCAATTAAGCTTCCATGTTTAATACAAAAGTTAGCTATATGTTTATATTGTATCGAACATTAACTACAAGCCTACAACCAAGAGGCTCCAATTAAACTATTTCATAAAGTATATACATAATATTTATAGTATTCCGATATGTTATCAGATATCTGTTGCTAATTTACATTGATGTCTTTTGAATATCTCAGATATATGGGAACAAATTGGATACGGATTGGATATTGCTCTTTCAATATTCTAACCCATATATTTTCCCAATATGTGGTTTCAAACCCAGATTCAAATTGGATATATCGAATAAGACGAATGGTCAAAGGGCATGTCCAAAATTCAATGGCGATAAATAAAAAAGAACCGGCACATAACAATAGGCACACTACCAGTGCCGATTTCAAAAAACACAAAAAAAAAAATGCAACATCAATGCCGGTTCCAAACCATTATAAGTGCCGTTTATTAAACCGGCACATAGCTAGCGATAGTCACCAATGTCACCGATCATTTGTTCGCATAGCTGGCACACATGCCCCATTTTTAGTGCTAGCTTATAGCTAGAATTGGCACACATGCAGTTTAAAATATTTTTAACTAGCCTAGCTAGATCGCATCAGTTCTAACTAGGTTGCTACTTCTATTTATGTACAGTACAACCCTAGCTATCTAATTGTCGTCGTCCTCGCCACTTGGTGGTTCAGAGTCAGAGTAGCTACCAACGTCATCAGTGTCTCCTCGCTGCTATTCTCGAGTGAGGTGTCCTCGTTGGATCCTCGAACGATGGCACCGGTCATCTCCTAATTTGACTCCTCTTGATCCGAGAAGGCCGGGGAAGGGTGCCATCGTCCTTTGTCGGCTGATCGGCTCCTCTTCATTACTGTCCACTAGCTTCGGGAGGCTGGTAGGGCAGCACACCGAAGGACCTAAAGGCCATGTTTGTTTTAGATTAAATTAAATTAAATTAAATGAAAATTTGTTATTTTTGTATAGGCCAATTGTTGTAATATTTTGTATTGGTTTAAACACTGCCATGAGTTTTAAGTTATTGCTGATCATGAATTTATTCGCTTTAATGCTTATATTTGGAGAATTCATGATTCTGAATTTAATTCTTGGTTGTGTCTTATTTGTTATATTTCAAGTGAATTATTTGTCATACTTGCTTATACCGCAATATTTACAACACTCTGTTGGCTCCTCTTCATTGCTGTCCACTAGCTTCAGGAGGCTGGTAGGGCCGCACACCGAAGGACCTAAGACAAATCGACATCGTCCGACGATGTGGGCCATTACCGCTTGGGCGCTCCTCCATCTACGATGTGCTCCTTGTGGTCACAATCAACCCTCCTCCTCCTTGGTTGCAACCGATGCCTCCTCCAGATCTGCCCCGCTTCGTCAACGGTGGTCAACACAACCTTCTTCGTGCGGGGCTGCTCAATGGCAGACGGCGTCTCATCCTCGTGGGGTGATGGATCATCGGCAAGCCATAGTAACCATGGTAAAGACAGACAACGCGATGGGTCGAGATCAGATAATGCTAGATCCACAGAACACATTAATTAATTTTGACACAAGAAAGCGGGGATGAAAAAAAGTAAGCTTTCGTTCTCAAATCACCTATCAATGTGCTCTTGATTATTGGATCTTGCCTCCAAAACCTTCCAATTTGCTCTGAAAGAGACCAATGCCAAAGCTTCCTCCCCTACGATGCTCATTGTCGCCGAGGCTTTCGTCTACAGTACACCGAACGTCGGCAGCGTGGAGGCCGGAAAATTTTCTCCCCGCAACATACTACGAGCATTTCTCAAAAATGAATATCCTCGCTAAACATCACCTCAAAACTCACCAGATGTACACCGCGACGATCCACTAAACAATGAACCGGCGATCGATCGAACCCTTGGACAATATGCACGTACGCGTGTCACTCGGATTCCCAGTCGATCACACGAAGAAATTAATCCTTGAGGCTCACGGCACCGCATGGCATGGGCATCGCATTGGCTACACGTATCGAGCTATCGGCACGCATGCCGCGCGCGGAGCAGGGCGCCCATCGGTTGGTGCATGCGCGGCTGCGCGCGCGCACCGCGCGGCACATGGCGACGGCCCAATATTCAACCGGCGAGACGGCGCGCGCCCGAGAGATCGGCGTCAAATATCCCGGCCGACGGCGACGGCGATCGCCTAGTCTAATCCCGGTTCCCTACGTGCCCCATTGGCGATTGCTTAAAAGAAATTGGAGGTTCTATCCTAATAATATTGCCCCCTCACGTTGCCTCGCGCCAAGGACGCGTAAGATAACCGAGGACTATTAGCGGGGATCGCCTCTACTATGGGGAAAAAAAATCTTTCGTGATGTGTGATCATGAGTATGTTACGTTTTGCTAAAGCTTATCTTTCACTTGCAACCTAGCTATAAAATCCTTCCACCGCCACAACCGCTAAATCCATCGTATTCATGTGCTGTCGTACATAGGTGGTTGTTTTTATTCTATTTGCCCACCATTTTTTTCGAATTCACACATATGCCAGGCTTTTATTTTAGAATGATTTTGTTCATGCCTTCTTCAGCTTCCCTCTCTTCTCATTCAACCTAGAGAGCTAGATGGCAGTGAGCTGCATGATTGTCAGTCGCGGAGAAGAACTCTCGATGACTAGTGTACTTCGGGGAAGCTGGTGCTAGAGTCACCATCCTCCTCTCAACATCCCTGTTGGACCTCTCCTCCTACTCGTTGTTGGATCTCACTGTCACTGGAATGAGCTGACCGTCATTAGTATGCCGATGTTGAGCGCTCTATCTCTCTCTCTCACCCCTAAGGTCAGTGACACCCTCCTTCTCCCCACCTACCTAACGGAGGTGGTGGCGTTTGATGCAGGCAGCGATAATTTTTTTTAGGGAGGTGAAAGATGAGTCGGAGGGCGGTGACCAGCAACAGCGATATGATGGCTAGTGGCGATTGTTAGGGAAGGATGGACAATAGCCGGTGCAAAGGATGAAAGAGAAGAGGAAGGTTGGAGAATACATGGGTAAAACCATCAAAAAAAGGTGCAACTAGCGAACGCTATTCCTCCTTTGGCAACCTGACTAACACGATGTCAAGAAAACAATAGAAAAGTTGCATAGTTTAATATGGTATCATCACGTGGACCCTAGGCGCATCAAGTATGTTGTCACGTGGCTTCATTAGGTGGCTTCACTGTCAAAGTACGGTCTCACGTGGTTTCATCATATGGGCTCCACTTGAGGTTTTCAGTTATGATCTAGCTGCATGTTGAAGAGTCAACCAACTCTATATATAGTGTTGTCTAATATTTTTGAAACATAAATACTTGAATGTGCCACGTAGCATCCATATTGATGTTTTTTGGTTTTATAATAGTACCTGACTAATTAAATAAAATACTACTATATGCTAATACGCATTTCATGTAAATTAATGGGTCGTCTATTTATATCCCACATAATTTCACTCATAATTTAAGACTTTTATCGGGCTACACCACAACAATCAAAACCTCCTTCGGTTTCCGGTACAATGGTAGCTGACTAATGGTAGGCTGTTCGCTCGCAAGGAGCACGTTACTATTAGCTAGGTAGCCAGTTTGTTTACAACAAGAGCGATCGCACGCACGGAAACAGTTTTTTTTTTAACTAAACAGTTAGACAATTTTAAAAGCTGGTAGCCCATGTTACCAGGAAGCGGCAGCTAGCTCGTGGCGATATTCTGTAGCCGGTCGTGCGTGTCATGCTGATGGCATATATACAAAGTCATCAACTTTGAGATGCAGCCAAGAGGCGAAAGACAACATTAGCAGTGATCACTATTGGAACGCTCAAGAAGACAAAGAACACTTCCGTGGCATCTCGTCAGAGAGTGTGCTCCCAATGGAAATTCCAAAACGAAATCAATGCAGTCTGCTGTAGGTGCTGTACATGCTGCCACACACAGGCTAATGACTGTTAAGCTCTGAACACGGATGACGGATCAACGACTGAAGATGCCTCCTCCAAAACGACGCCTGTTCGCGAAGATCGATTCCACAGAGCTGAGGCGACTGTCGATAGAGGGAAAATGTCGAGACGAGAATGATCGTCAGCTTGAAACATTCCAATATATTCTCCCTTACATGTAGACGTAGGTCAGATCGTTTTAGCAGTGGACCCCAGAAGGGAGAGCTTGTCACGCAGCCTCCAAAAGCAACTCGAAACCATGGGTGTGTAGCGTAGACTGTGCATTGCAGCAGTCGCACGGTACTTTGCATAGTTGCATGCCTTATCGGCTTATCCGTTCCACGACCGAATGCACGTACGGCCAGGTTCCCCTTTTTCTGTGTTATGTGTTCAGCGAAATGAACAATTGGAGAAAGCACACCGCATCGAGGATATGTGTGTGTGTGTGTGTGTGTGGTGTGGTGTGGGTGCGGCGCAGGGGAACAGAAATGGAGCCGCCTCCCAGATCGGCAGGCAATGCTCACGTACATGCCTAGTCGCCACGAAACTGCAGAAGAGCGACGCCGCGACATGCCCGGCCCTCGGTAACAGTTTACCTTTCAAGTCACAAATTACATGTATATCTATATCTATTTTATTTTATGGTATTTGATGATAATATGTAGGCGTTGTGCGAATGGGCGTTGTGTAGCGTTGCGTAGCGTGCAGAATTTAAATTTCTGCCGCGCGCGCGTGCAGCGCAGCGCAACGCAACGCTACGTTACGTCCAAACGCGCGCGGTCGTAATTAGGCGGTAGTATATTTTAGGTATAATCGTTTCTTTACCGTTGCCTCACAATAATATATTTGTAAAGATACCCTGGTAGTATAGAAAAATCAAAATCAATATGTTATGCTAAATTCATTTTATTATTTTCAGAACTTGACCTCGAAGAGTTTCAGAACGTGGCTTCCACATAACGGAACATCCAATTCATCAAGGTTTAAGAGATTTTTCTTGTGACTTTGAGATTTTCAAGAAAAAATCTCAAAAAACAAAACATATCTTTTTATATTATCAAATAATTCAAGAAAATAAAAGGTTGAGTAGAACTTGCAAGATGAGGCATGGACAACTTGTATTTATTTTAGCGTATCATTAAATTTTTCTAAGCTCAAAGTGATATTTACAACTTGTCGGTGGCCCGAGTCAGACAACAGATTTGTGAGAGGCTACCCCGAGAAGCAACATATCGTGTTTCTCTAAGCAGATCAGTGAAGCTGAGCAATCTCAAAGTGGCTATCCTGTGGAAAATACAGCTGTCCTTTATTATATGGGGAGTCCCCTATTTATAATGAGACCAAATTACATTGTGTCATTACAACCCTTCAACGAGGGAATCACGCAGGGGTAAAAGGGGTAAGATTATGAAAAAAACCTTCTAGATCCTAACCTGCCCTTAACCCCCGTGGGTACCGAAGGAAAAACACCTTCGGAACCTCGGGCTGGACTCGATTGCCCTTGCCTTTCCACCTAAAGAAGGGGTAAAACTGAAATTACAAAGGGGACCTGGCTGTTACAACAGGCTCTGATCCTTCTGCCATCTGAAGTCGGTTGTTACACCCAGCTGTCATATCTCCCTGACATGTGATACGATTCCTGGCGATAGTAACAAATTGTACTTGCTCTCCCCTGATCTTCGTGACTTCCACGCAACCGTCTTTACTTCGCCACTTGGACTTAGGCTCTCCTGGCTTCGTGTGGTGCACCTCCTGACGTGCTTCGCTTCGCCCCTAATAAGGTCCGCGAGGCCCTCAGGGGGCATGCCTCCACTAGTCTGCCATTGCTTCGCCCAAGGGGAAGAGAAGCTCTCATTTGGAGATGCCCCTCCCCTGGTCCGCCGTTGCTTCGCTTGAGGGGGGCGAGGCTCCCCTTGGTTATGCGTCTTCTCTACCTTTGCTGACTGGTTCGCTTCTCCCACTGATTCGTAGGGGGTGGGTGTCCCCTACTACAACACAACTAAATTGAAAAATTTTAGGGCTAACTAGATATACACCACTGCAGAGTTATAAAAATAAAAATTTGTCACTTTATAT